>JAHLKF010000030.1:0-172933 GCA_025558075.1 Gaertneriomyces semiglobifer | reverse complement strand
TAATCTGGACTCGACAACTGTTTCCGTTCCGTCCAGATTCTTTGCTACTGCTCGATAAACGTATCGCTTTGGCATCTCCTTTTTATTTACTTATGGAGACCATAATAAATAAAAATAAACTTGAAGAACAAACGCATTCGCGTTTGAACCTGTATTAAACACAATAAAAGACAAGCCTTATCGATAAACCACATTTATCGATAACTATTTATGGGATGCTCTAACCGCCTTTGTAACTAACACGAACTCTGCTACTCGTCCACATCAAAGAAGGAATCATCTACCGGTTCTACGTCAACATTGTTTGTCTTATAATACCTGTCGAACTCCTGGCGAGTATGATGGAAATCCTTGTAAATTGCATTGATGTATGGCGGATTATTGCCATGCTTGTTGATTAAATCGGTAATCTGCATACGTCGCAAATCCGATATACCAAGTTCTTTTGTACCAACTTGTTGCAACACTCTTGAATGTATCCTGTGAACTTTTGAGGTGTCATCTGATTGCCATAAAAGTCCACAAAGAAGTACGTGGTCCCATTTGGAAATTGACGATTTAGGAACCGCTTCCATTTCACTAGGATTTGGAACAATTTGGGATCCTTAATATCTTGAATGTAAGGATCATGTTGTCGTTTTCGGTTACTATTGAACATCAGAATCGCACGTTCGTTCGAGAAGAGAATGCCATCCTCCGTGTCAGTGTTGAATGGCGACACTTTTACTCGAGTCCACATGGAGCGGATGTTTGGCATCATAGTACATGCACACAGAATGACGCCGCGGAGGAGTTCAATGTACTCTTGCTTTTGAAGCCTGTGGATCTCTGATTTCAAGAACAAGCCCTTGACAACATGTTCATAATTCCGTTCAACTGCTGAAAGGATGGTTGGGAATTGGAAACCGGTGACGCCTTGTTTCAATTCACGCTCACTAGGTTCTCCTTTAGTACGTTTTTCAGCAGCAGGAGCCCGTAGTTCCTTTGCTTCCTTTTGCAGTACTTCAATGACTTTATCCATCTCCTGATCGAGTTCACCTTTCTCGTTGCATTGCTTTAAGAATGTGGCCATGTAGCCCACATAATTGCCGAAGGAATTCTCATTCAGGTGTTTCAAAGGCTTACGGTAAAACTCAATAAGAAGGTGAGGATCACCAATGATCTCGTCGATATCTTCCACTAACAGTTGGTTCTTTAAAGTCTTAACAATGTTATGGTTGGGTTGTAATTTCTTGATTTGAGCAATTTCCTCCAATGAATACTCGCAGAACTTGCGCTTTGTTCCTGCTTCGGCTGACATTGTCTATTTTGATACTAACAATGGACGTTGTTATACACTTGTACCTTCCTCTTATATAGGAAAATAAAATTACATCAAACGATGTAAATACTTACATCGATGATTTTCGCTTACATCGTAGTTCTAGTGGGTATTTTCAAACGCATATATGGCCTCTCGAGCGTTTTGTAGGTTTGACACCGGCTCCCATGTCGCTTCACTACGATCATATCCTCTCCATAGAACAAGATACTCTGTTACTTGAGGTTGGCCTCTTCGTTGGCGTCGAGTGCGCTTATCCAATATTGTTTCGACCTCATAATCTCCTTCGCTTCCAGTGTCTTGATCGCTGTCATCATTATCTTCAACAGTTGATGGTGTGGTTACAGTACCCTCAGGCACTAATCGGAGTCGGTATGCGGCAAAGAGCCCTTGTTGTCCTGATAACTTGTACGCATCCATGTAATTCGGGTGTGGGTTCGGAACAACTCCCTCGATCGTATGAATTTCATCGCCAAAATATCCTGTTTTCGATGGTCGTCGAATGTCCGTGTTCTCTTGTATAAGCAGCCGCACTCGATCCCCAACTTTGAATGGTGGAAGCACTTTTACTCCTCGCCCTTTTGTCCTCAGAGTAACCTGCGCTCGATAACTTTCTTCTACATTGCGTTCAATTTGATCTGGTGTGAGAAGTTTGCGCCCCGCCCCAAACGACACCGTCGAGTTGATATTATTGACAATCTTCGGCAGACTCTCTACCCAATTACGGTCTCCAAGTTTTATCGACGAATAGATCATTTTTTTTGGTGTTGCGTTCATGCGTTCTACCAGCGCGTTTGTTTGCGGTGAACCCGCCTTGCTGAAACGCCATGGGATATCCCTCGATCCTGCAAATTCCTGAACTATCCCTTGGAACTCGACACCGTTGTCACTTTGGATCGATCTGATTTGCACTCCATCATCTACGAGCGATTGAAGAAAATTACGAATGTTTTGTTGAGTGTTCGCCCGAATCGCTCGAGAATATAGTCGCTTACTGAGAATGTCTATAGCATTCACTATATAACTGTAGCCGTTATATGAAACAGAACTCATGTTTATCGTGTCAATCTGCAGCGAACCTGGCTTCGAAGCCAAAATCGGTCGTATCCCACCCTTTGATACGATAGGCCTAGTCATCTTTTGATGGATTTCCTGTTTTTTTAACCAATCTAGCACGGCCCTCTGCGATATCTTGCTATCAGGGTATCAGCTCTTAAATAAATGCCATAGACGATCTCGTCCCATGAAAGCCATGTCGGAATAGAACATTTCTTTCAAGTTCCGTTCATCCTCTTCAGAGATCGGCTTGAAGTAATTTCTTCGCTGAAATATGTCTGCCATATCTGGGAGATCTCTATATCTTCAAGGAGTGAATATTATGCGTTTGGATCAAATCGAGCAACGTGATCGGCAAATTTGCTTCCTTTCTCGTGAACATCCTGGATCTTTTTCAACCCGATATCTGAAAAGTCTGACACCTGCTTTCCAACGTCTTTGACTTTGGCTCCAAAAACGTCATTCTCTTGCACACCCTTGTTTACATGTTGAATGAAGCGATTTGCCTTTCCAGCGGTTTTAACTGCTCCTGAAAAGAAATTTCGTGCTTTTGTTATATTGGCTGGTGCATTCTTGAAAAAGGTGTTGGCTTTGCCCTTCACTCTTTGGAAAAAATTGGCCATCTGAAATTATCTTGTACGAGTCTTATTAAGAAGACTATACAAAAAAATGAGTGCTGTCTACAATGAAAATTTAAGACTGCCGATATGGAACCCGACTGGCTTTCCGGACCGTCCTATTCCCAACATCCAAGCACGACAATATGGGTTTATCGATGGGAAGCCAGGTCCTGAGAATACTTTCAATCGAGAATTCCGTGATCACTTCTTCGTCCCTAAAGGTGAGGTATCAAGTGTCACCACGGATCTCAAGTTCAACCCCAATGGCAACCCTCGCTTCAGAGAAGCGGACTATGTAAGCAAAGTCGAAAAAGATGCAGTTGCTGCATTCCTTGCTGTCGAGAAAGAGAAGTCAAGACAAGCATACTTTGACGAACTTGATGAAGGCAATCTCTTTCCAAGAAAGGGACGATATATCAATTTGCCTAGAAGTGTCGCTGTTCAAGTTAACAGCGACGGGACAACTTCTGCATTCCACCAACCAGGATGGATGCGAGCGCAACAAAATCAAACTCTCGTGACACCACAAAGAAAGTCGAAAGAGCAACAGATCCTCGGGCTCCAGAGGTTGCTAATGCAAAGGAAAAGAATGTCATTCTAGGACAGAACCACACGATCAACATGACAGATGCCGGAACGCAAACGTCTACAGAAGTAGGGCGGATCGGTTCCACCAACAAGGTCGAACTTCAATCACATGCAACATCTCCTATTCAGTTCCCATCGGATTCAGTCACAAAAGATTTTAGAACAAGCCCCATGGATATTGATGTGAAGGCGGAACCCGCAGAGTACAAGTTGGAGCCAATGGATGTTGATAATGTGAAATATCCGTCGCCAACTAAATATGACCCTCCGAAGCAACCGGATTCTAAAAAAATCAAATGGCCAAAGGTTCCAAAGGAAAACAGTGATGAAGAGTTATACACCAGAACCCATCTGCTTCGAGCCCCATCGACAGGCCCATGGAGTAAGCGCCCCGTTGAGGACGACCACGAAGCAAGAGTAAGAATGCATCTCCTAGCAGCACCTTTGGTGCCAAACCACGATCCAAACATGGGTTGGTGGCGGCCTCCTGGTGGAGGAGGAGGTTCGCCTTTTTCAGCATCCTCATCTTCATCTTCCTCTGCATCATCTTCTCCCGGCTCAAGTCCAGGTATTTCTCCAAGGCGAATCCTTCCCACATCGGTTGCAGCACGCAGAGGTTTGCTGAATCCACAAGTGACCATTCCAGGTGCCTACATACATTCACCAATTGAGCCCACTCCGACACCTCGGGCATCTCAACAGAATATTCCTGGTCCGGTCTCCACCGCTCCACAAATGCCGGCTTTTGGAACACCGCTTCATACTGCATCCACACCCCTAGTCCCGCCTGCCCCAGGCTCGGGGCTGGTGTCGACACCAGTTGTTGCAAATCCTCCTGCTTTGAGACGAAGCACACGAAAGAGGAAGGATGTGGATTATCGGCCACCAGATGCTCGTAGCAACAAAGGTTACATCAGAAAGAAATAAAATAGTGTTGCTTATAAGTAGATAATACCCGTATATCATAGAATGCCCGGTAAAAGAATGAAAGCGTCTAAAATTGCTCCATCCCCCAATTGGAGGGCCACTATCTCACAAAAAATTAGACCTCCTCCTAAGAAAGGAAAGAAGGATCTTAGCAAAGTCCCTCCCCAACTTTTACCCTACGTGCTTAAACGTATGAAGTAAGTCGTTGGTCCCCCAACACCATGATCATTGTGTTTTGATAGATTTTATGATCCATCAAAAAACAAGGTTTTCACATTTATCGGTCTTTCGCTCCACAAGTGTGGAATCAGACTATATCTATCGTATTTCCAATCAAGAGCGTCCTATGCACGAAAACAGAGGTTAGAAGAGACACGCTCGTTGAGGGAGGTGGGCTTGCATGAGTGGTGATCAAACGGAGGTTACCATCTGACCCTGTTAAATTTAAAGCACTCGACATCTCTTCATCAATCGATTTGAAATTGTGTCTTATGGTAAAGCGCTTCGAGTCAAAGTTATCAAAGTCAACATCTTCAGTTTCATAGTTTTCTGAATCCGACATCGATAAAGCACCGTTGATCAATGCATCCTCTACCTTAAAGTCCTCTGTCAAGGGCAATCTCCACTGACCCAACTGGTATCTCCAAGAGATCAGGTTTGCCTTATCATAAATCAATGATTTATCCCCCGTTGTAGTCGAGTAAGCATCATCCCTTCTAAAGCGATGCATCAGTCCTACCACTCGACTGTTGCTGAGAGGAATAATAAAGTTATTTTGAGTCGCGCCACTACATGGGTTCGTGGTTTGAACGCCTGCAACGTAATCTAGTTCTAGGTACTTGCCGTTTCGAATACCTGCCCATGCGGAAGATAAGAACTCGGCTGCTGGAGTTACCAGTTGGGCAACGATTCGGACATCATCCACTACAAAATAACCTCCACTAGGTGCATTAGTAACTGCTTGCTGGGGAGTGTTCAATGTAAGCGTCAATTCCACCGCCTGGTTCGGGCAAAGGCACAGGGGTAAAGGGTTCCCATTAACGTTGTTAAGCAATCCAAAGCGTAAGTGATGGCGGACAATAGCAGAACCGTTAGCATTCTTAATGGCGTCGGCATTTCCAGCCCCTTCGAGCAATCGCAAATACTTGCGTCTTGCAGCAGTTTCATAGGTATATTGCTGACTCAAGTGCTCAGGGTAATCACTGTATTCTTCCGCAATCTTTCCCGAAACTCGTAGTGTCGCTGTTCTAAAATGGGACATCAATCCAACATCGCTGGATGTGACGCTAGTATTTGGAGAACTGTCTGAATTGTAATGAGTGATCCTGCATGACATATAGGTTCTTTGCGGCCTTAGAAAGGAACTTGGAGAGTCAATCACCACCTTGATAGGAGATCCGGCGGCTCTTGAGTCATGCCTGTCCTTGACTGGGCGATAAATCATAACATTTTCAGAGAGAGCGTCCGAGTTCATCTCAAATTGACGAGATGCATAGATCCAATTTGCAGGAATTACGGGATAAGTACTACCGGAAGTTTGATTGTTAATTGACATCTTGAAGGGTTTTCTTACAAGATGTCAACTAAAAAAATATTCAGTACTCGGAATGTCTTTACCTTCTGTATGTATTTCCAAAAATAACATCATAAGGATTATTGAATGCGACCTCGGCCTGCTGATCGTATAATCTTGAGGCAATTGGATTTGTTGGCTGAATCTTTATATTGGGAGGTGAATGTTCCTCTTCTGGTTCAACTGGCGCCTTTGCTTTTACTGGCTTCTTCTTGGGTGGTTTTGCTGCTGCCTTTGCTAATCGCGCTGCCTTCTTCTTTGCCTTTTCCTCCTGAAGCAGTCTCTTGGCCTCCTCAAGCCGTTTTTTCTCATCCTCTTCAGCCTTCTGCTTCGACATTTCGCGCAATCGCGCTGTGCGCTTCTCTCGAGCCGCGTCGAGTGCCGCCTTTTGCTTTTCAGTCATCTTTCTCTTCGCCTTTGGAGCATCCTCCGCGTGATCCTGTACATTTTCATGTACTGTGTCCTGTGCAGCGCTTGCTTCAACCTCGGGATGGGCTGTGGCGATCGATTTTTGCTGTTCTTCTTCCATTTTATCGTTGATTTCTTGAACACTATCAAGAAAAAAAAACTTCAAAAAAGGTCTGCAGGATCATCATACACACCAAGAACAACAACGATTGGAGCAGTGGTCTTGATTTGTTGCATCGTTTGGCTGTCAAATAATTGGATGTCAATAGAACTCATGCTGATTTCTCCCGTCTGGAACATTTTGTCACTCGGGTTTACCCAGGACACTACATCATTAAAGGAGTCCGGTGTGATACACGCCAGTACGTTGATATCACTGTTAATTCCTGCAACATATGTAATTCCGTTTGACGTTTGCAGAGTTCTGCTAGTGAGAAGAATCGGTTGACTTGCAGATAGATTCAAAGGAGCAGGCAGAGTAAAGCCCGGTAATGCGTAACCGCTTTCGCTCGATTTACTCATTCCGAGTTGCAAGTATGCAGTGCTACCTCGTGCACCTTCAATCAGTTTGAACTCTTTACTTCCTGTCGTTTCGATCCTCAATCGTCGAGTTCGCTCGTCATAGGTGCAGGTATATGGCTGCGATCCTGCACCCGACATTGCAGTTGCTACTGCTGCACCAATATTAAACGCATTGTAATGTCCCGGTGCGATTGTGGCTTTTCGTGGAGTGGTGTCGCCCATCTCTGCAAAGAGGATGGTATTGTTAGTACTATTCATCATGTCCCACGATTGAATGAAATTCACCGAGATCACACGGAATGCATAGATGCTCTGAGGAGGAGAGATATAGAATGTAGCATTGCTCGAGTCCCCGACTATGGCCGTATTCAGAATATATTCTCTATACATATAGACGACAAAATATGTTGCTTGTTATACTATTAAGAAGAAATTAATCCGCTATGTACATTCACAAGGTAAAGATCCCCAAAGAAAACGAGGTAAAACTCGTTGATAAGACACCGAACGGATTTCCCAGAAAGTTCTTTGTTCTCTCCATTGTCGGCTCTTCACGATCCGGTAAAACAACTTGTCAAGTCAACCTTATCGAGAAACTTGCTCCAGCGTACTCTGCGGTGTGCATATTTACACCCTCCATTGAAGATCCCATTTGGAGCAGCCTTAAGCGAAAGAACAATGTATACATTTCTCATTTAGTCTCCAACCATGTCCTCAACGCCTTGTTTGAAAAACAACGCATGCTCTACAGAACAGACAAAACACGACAACACATTCTTATTGTTATCGACGACTATGGAATACTCGCTAGACAGACCGGCAATGACCCGAAGAAGGAACTCAAGAAACATGAAGAAATATCCAGCGGTATCAAAGAGATGCTGGACACTCTGTACTCTCGAGCGAGACACAGCGGCATTTCATTAATGTGCTCCTTCCATGACACTCTGCAAATGACACCATTGCAGCGTGTCAATAACACACACGTCATTCTTTATCGACTGAATATGAAGCAATATGAAAAGATCGCACCTGAACTGAGATGTCACCTCACTGAACGCGAGTTTATCGATGTTGCAGATCGAGCAACAAAAGAACCGTATTCATTCCTCTACATTGATCTAAAGACACCAAAGAATGAGGACGTGTTCACCGAGGGAAAACCGAGCACAGAATAAGCATGGGCCTTAAACGCAGCACTAATAAATTACCTCGTTTTCTATTATCAAAAGAAACGTTCCATGTCTGAGATTCCTGCTCGGCAATTTGGTGACCCTTTGGGAAAGGGTATACATACCTTCTCTCCTACCGATCAAGCCGAATATTCTTCAAAGGACCGCAGTTCGACTCCCATCCGTATTGTATGTGATTCTTGCACGACATCATTTGACCTTACAAAAATGGTCCTCTCCATGGATGTTTCCGCATATAACAACGGAACCGCTATTACTCCTGGTGCCGATATTAAGAACACTTATCTCGGTCTTGAGGCCATCATTCAGTCTTTGACTATCACGGCCGCAGGGCAAGTTGTTGAGAAAATTCATAACTACCCGGCTTTCTTGAGCAGCATCTACAAGAACATGTCGGCCGGACATAAGAAATTGTTGAGACAACTTAGCGGTTATTCAAACGATAATATATTCGACACTCGAGCAACTGTCTCCATGAACATGCATCCATGGGTTGGTTTTTGTAATCCTAAGAATAAAAATTTCTTTCACGTGTTTGCACTCCCGGACCAGACACTGGAGTTCACCATCGCCCTTGCACACCCAGCCTCCGTATTCCCAAATGGGAATGTGGACGAAATCCGTGTCAGCAACATTAGGCTCTTGATGCCTTATCATACTCCGAGCCCTCAGTTCGTTAATGCAACTCGAGCCATCTCCTATGAGTATACGAGAACAACCCAGGCTCTGGTGCCGGCTTCTGGCACTGAAAAGAATATTTTTAATCTGAATATGTCCGGAGTGCGATCCTTGCAGGGATTTGATGCAATGTTTGTTGACGCAAATGCTGATACTACAAAGGATGCTGCTTTGAACTATTCCTCTTGGGATCTCAGGGAGTGGCGTCTTGTTCTTGGTATGACCGCAATTCCCAGCGGGAAAGCCGGCTTCAAGCATTCAACAACCGACAATCAGACATTGCTCGCCAGTCTGTTATCGCAGACTGATTTTGACAGTCTCGGCGATATGGATATCTCATTTGCTGATTATGACAAGAAGCAATTCTCCTTTGGCTGGTCGTTCCAAGACCGTACCGAGTCTTCGAGCGCTGGTTTGTCATTTGAAGGAACAAATTCGTCACTTAAAATTGCCACGATTCATGACACTGTTCTTCCCTAGTCGGTTCGTTTACTTGTGAACTACTACGAGAATGTTACGCTGAGCATTGGTGGAGTCTTTGCTGATGTATAGGTTGCGTTTAGGACAAATCTTTTTTTCAGAACATATGATTGGGAGCATCAAGGTGCTCCCTACATCCCAAATCAGTGCTCGTTCTGATTAAGATTTGTTTTATAGGCATTTTTTGTTACTACGTTGAAGCCACCATAAACCAACAAGTAACCGGTCTGAGCATATCGACTAATAACATGCTCCACAGGATTCCTGTGATGTACATCAATACATCATAGAAACCTATATACCGAGTAACAGTATATTTAAGCACCCTAGATGCTGGGTGCTTTGCTCTTGCCCTTTCTTTTCTTTGGTGCTTCTTCAACTTTGACATGATCCTTGTATTGAGAACTCAGTTTATTGAATAGAAGCGACCATTTCAGAACTTTGAATGTTCCTTCGTCCACCACATTTTCCGTATTCATCTCTTCAAGATCTTTCACAAACTGTTCCTGAAACTCTGGCTTTAATGCGTCGAACAACTCTAAACACGTCACTTGAACACATTCTTTAGGCGTATCATAATATGAATCGCTGAATTCGAACATTTACAAAGAACTATCAAAAATCCTATTTAAACATTATACAGAATGTATAAGTTCTGTTCCAACCGCACATGTGATTTATTCCCTCATTTCCTATTTAAAGAAAGTACAACATGGCCAAAGAGACGTTCCCCGTATACACACCCCAGCGCGATAAACAAGGTAATTTAATTATTCCAGATCGCTGCAAAAAGTGCAAGACAGATGACTGCCCTACCATTATTCCAAAGATGAAAGGCCGCCCTTATTGTCTCGAATGCTGGAGCAAGCGCCGGGAAGTCAAAGACTATGTTCTGGTACCTGACTCGGAAAGTGATGAGGAAACCTAGCAGTCCCTGATACGTGATCGTTTTGCTCCCGAACCAGCGAGTCCATCAAGAATGGAGCGTTTTTTGATAAGTGGAGGCGAAGTTGGTTCCAGATCCACTGTCATTTCCTCAGCATCTGGGACGATCTTGTATGTGGATGTCGATTTTTCATTACGGTCAATCAAAAGATCATATATGAAGGTGCGCTTTGTTCGGTTTGCAGAATCGTATTCCTCACAACATTTATCTTTACCTCCTTTTGCACGATTGTTGCAAGATTTGCATATATGCATTCTCTCGACCTCATATCCAAGACTTTTGAAAGTCGAATAATCGTTATCGTCCCATGTATATTTCTGCCCTGGATGATTAAACTTCATATAACGCATGAAGGCCTTTTTCACGTCTTCGATATGAACCTTGATTCTATCGGCGCCTGGAAGCACTTTTTTCTTGACGCAATACGAAGCCGTAGAAGAGGCGTTTTCCTCTGCAGGTGCAGTGAGGAATCGATGCAACCAATTGGTCGCTTTTCTTGCAATTTCTTGATTGTCTCGAAAGTACACTGGAGCAAAGTCCCAGAAACTTTGTCCCTTGTGGGATTCCCTCAATATATAATATATTTTTAATGACTTGTATATAAGGTTTGGCAGTTCGTTTTTGATGACTACTTCCTCAATGCTGGTGTCTTTATCAGTAACAAAGTTTTCAAACACAAAAATGGGCACACGATTCACAATGGCTCCCTTCTTATCATCATAGTTAGGAAACACGTTCCCCGCCATCATAATAGGTGTTTTAAAGGCACCAGTGGTCGCTTTCGCATGTTTGGCCGCGACATTGACAAAGTCACCGTCAATCATTGATTGAAGCATCGTAGGATCAAATGTGTCCTTCATATTGTGAGGTATTTCCGGAACCAATAGCAGTTCTTTTCCAATGATATTCTCCAAGCCAAAGATCTTCTCAGTGTTCGCAGCCAGTATTGCCACTTCGGAAATATCGAACATTGCTTTTATGATATTGAGTAATGTCGACTTTCCGGTGCGTGACTCTCCATATAGTAAAAGTGCGACTGCCCACTTGTCATACTGTCCAACATCAAAGAATAATCGTCCAATTAACCCGATAACAACATTGTAAATGTTTTTACGCTCTTCTTGATCGTATCCTGTCAGTTGATGCATGACAACTTGATCAAACATTGGAGTATAGTCGCTCTTGGTAAAGTCTTGGTCAATACAATGTCGGGCAGCCACTCCCTTCAAAGTCGCATCAGAATAAGGAACAAATGTATTCGTATCAAGAAGTAGCGCACCATTCCGAAAGGCAATCACATTGCGGTCGCGCTGCAGAAAAGGAAGATCTGGGTCGTTGTACATCTCCAAGTGTTTCAGAATATCCAAGTGTCGTTTTGGGGCTGACACGTAGATTTTGTTCTTTCTCAACACCTTGTTCACCCATTCTTGGTAGGAAAGATATTTGACGTACGCACATGGTTTGTTTTCAAGAGGCCTGTATATCCAATTGTTGTATTTCTTCAATGAGTCTCGTTTTGCAATAGTCCATAATTCGGACATCAACAGATAATGCGGGGTATCTTTGACATCGTCTTCATTACTTGTTTCCTCTTCCTTTTTGACAATCACATTATGTTTTTGGTCTCCATTGTTGGGACGACAGACAAACAACAATTTACCACCAAATCGAACCAGGAAGGGGTGGTTCTTGTGGTTGACATGTCTACGCTTGCATATCGTACAGTCAAAATCCTTGGTTTCTTTCAAAATTATTCGACTGTACGAATCGACATTGACAACTTCATGATCTTGATAATATGGAGAGGTTTTGAAGACCTCAAAATCTTCCAATGTTATTGAATCATTTGCGAAAGCATTGATGAAGTGATTTTTTACTTTTGTTTCATGTCGAGCCTTTTTAAGCCCATTGCAGGTTTTGAGGATGTTATTCCGAATCCATGTGGGCAAGGGTGCTATTTCAGTTTCATCCAACCATTCGTACTTTCCAGTTTTGATAGAACTCGGAGGTGCCATAATAAATCCTCCATCGCCACGAAGATCGATCCCACACAAACGTCCATCGGCCCTTGACATTACTCTTGTGGAGGTCGTCGCTACTGATTGTCCCAATTCATCATCCCATCGAAAGTAGTAGTGCAAGCCACCTGACGGTGATCTGCATTTGAGTGTCTTTGGATCCCCATGTTCTTTGATCATTTCCTGCCAATCTGAAAGACCGGTCTCAGCGCTATAGTCATCGTTGGGCGCTTCATCTTCTTTCGGCTCCTTCTTATCGATATCCACGACAACTATGCCCGATTTTTCTCCAGTCAAAACCCCAATATTACTTCTCACACCCCGTAAACACTTTAAAACCTTATTCCAATCTGATACATTGTATTCCTTCCAATCGCCCAAAGGTCTTTTCTCCTTCGGATGTGCTGGAATCGGCACAAAGCCCTTTTTTAACAGTTTTGCCTTTGCTGACTTTAATTGATCGAGTATGACACCTTCCAAACTCATTCTAGGTCTTTTGATTAGAAAAGTAAATTGACAGACCCCCCTATAGAACAGATATAACCTCTAACCTTTATATGTCTTTTTTAAACATCTAAAAAAAGGTATCTAATGCAGAAGACACATGTATATGCGATGTTTTTGCGCGTATTTTACATCTATTTTATCGACTGAACATACCATATATAAAGACATCTGCACTTACATATTAAAACAGGAAAAACTGGGTCACTTGGGTAACTCCAAATCAAAAATTGCAGTATTTCTAATGGCAGACGATAGTGACGAACAGGACGCTCAGTACTACCACAAAATCTTTCGACAGCAAATAGTCAAACATTCCAACCATGACAACTATCGCGAGGCTATACTCGAATTTTGTGTGGAGAATGTTTACAAAAGTGACGTAGTCGTCAAATGCATCTGCACCCATGATATTAAGGAAATATGTGAAGTGGTATCGAGTGAAAATGGGAAACGTCTCATTATTGGCAACAAATGCATACAGAACTTTTTCCCTCAAGCCCAACGGGACCTGGCACTTGAAAAACTCCGCATCCTCAAAAGAAAGACATGGGATTGTCAGATTCCAAAGTGCAAGAAACGTTATTTAAAATCGACGGCGAAAAGTGTCGAAATCTGTAATAGATGTTTTAACTCTTACAAAAAATGTGAACAAACCAAATGTCAGAAATGGTTTTATTGCGAAGAAAAGGACCGAAAGTGGAAACCAAAATGTCCTCCGTGTTGGTCTAAGGAAAATCAAAATAGCAAGCCAGTACCTTTCAAGCAAGCAACATCAAAAAATGCACAAAATCGTCCCTGTTCGACAAAAAACTGTCCTCGAATGACATCAAGCAAGAAACCCGGCTTCCACAAGTTCTGTGAGGAGTGCTATTTTAGAAAGTTGTCTCGGGGCCAGTAAAAGCCTGTAAAAGTTGTATTGACCCAGACCGGTTGAGGGATTGGCTCGATAGATTTTGTGTGTATATAACATACTTTTGCTTAATGGAGATGCTTATGAAGTAGTGTGTGAAGGGGCGTATATTATTTTTTCTTTCGAAGAAAAATGGGTAAGTGGGTCAGCGGGAAAAGCAATATAGCGTTAAAAAAAAGGAAGAAAAAAGGGATTTAGAAAAGGTTTTTTTTAAGAAAGCAGGAAGAAACTAAAGTAAAAAGGCGAAAATAGGTGACCCAATTTCTCAAAGGAGCGGCGATCGAAAAAAATCGAGGTTTTTGAAGATTTGGGTTAGCAGAAATATTCGTAAATGAAATGGCATATATAAGGACATGGGAAATGCGTTGACGAATACAAGTCCCGTAGCGCCATAGGCGAGGGCCGTTTATCGACGAAATGAACGCGCGCGTTTGATTTGATAAGGTTCATAGGATATATGCGCGAAGCATTGAGGATTTATCGATAAGTGTCTGATGTCAGAGTTCTGGACTTATCGATGAAGACGAGGCATATATAAGGACATGGATAGGTGCGGCAGGACGCGGAAGTTTCATAGGGGCGGCACTCGATGAAATATGGAGGGATTGGAAGGTCAAGAGGAAGGAGGCGCTAGATAATACATGGTAGGTGATTTTGCGGGTTAAGATTGACATAAGGAAAATATTCTAACTCAACCCAGATTTCAGCAATGTCCAGAATGGTCGCGGGTTGAGAATGTCAGTGCAAGAATATGCGAAATTAACCCAGATTTCAGCAATGTCCATTTCGGGTTGAGAATGTCAGTGCAAAGAATATGCGAAATTAACCCAGATTTCAGCAATGTCCATTTTGAACCAGCAATGTCCATTTCGGGTTGAGAATGTCAGTGCAAAGAATATGCGAAATTAACCCAGATTTCAACAATGTCCATTTTGAGCCAGCAATGTCCATTGTCAGTCAGCAATGTCCATATGACTCAACAATGTCCATTGTCACAGTGCAGACCGACATTGCATATGCAATGTCGGTCTGCACTGTGACAACGAGCGCTGGAAATGTGCAAGCTGTTGACCTTCAACTGAAATACGGAGATACGGGTATGGAGGTGGATTTAAACGGTATTGCTTGGTGTGTCACCTTGGGGGTTTTAGTGGAACGCGAGGCGAGTTTGGCCCGTTACGACTTTGTAAACAACCGAAACAAAAGGACTTTACCAGTTACGATGTCAATGGGGCCAGGTTCAAGTGCTAAACGCTTCAAATTATGTAATGAATACATAAAATAAAAACTACGACTGTGGTTGTTGCCCACTGTCATATGAAAATCCATTCGTAAAGAAGGACACTATCTGAGAACCAGGGAGACTTGGATCATTCAAGTCCGGTCGTTGATGTAAGGATGCTTTTCGATGTCGACGTATGCGTGCGAGCATGCTCCTAGCATGTTCATTGTTTTCCTGCTGTGTCATCGGTGTTAGGTTACCAATACGGTTATCGTGCTTTTGCATGTTGTCGTGGTTGATGGTCAGGTTGTCAATATTGACATGTGGGAAAAAACACCGATAAAGAGCCCGATGCACGTAAACACTTTTGTTTTGACCCTCGTGCCTTAGGGTTACCGTTCGGTAACCTTCCTTTGCACGCTGCGCCAAAATTTTCTTACTTTTTCCAAGGACAGCACCCCGGCTAGAGAAAAAGTATCCTGGAAAATCCGGATGCTCTTTCCAGATTTCGTGCGTGTGGTCGGTATCAAAGAACTGCGCACAGTGACCCTTCCCGATGTTGACTTTCTCTAGACAAGATCGCAGTACGGCTTGAACGGTTGTTTGGTAAGCGTCAGCACACTCCTGTGCATCGGCGTAGATCTTGGGTGGTTGAAGGGGTTGGTGCGTAGAGGATTCAAAGATATGTACCGATTTTGAACGCATACGTAATGACGGGTTATAGCGTGGGTCATTACCAAACCCAGACTCAAGGGATTGGAACGGGGTACAGGTGGTGTACTGTGTGGCATCTATAGCCACAGTCGCTGTAGCGTTAGGCACGGATAGTTCATCGTCTTCTTCCGAGACCAGTTGTGTGGGCACATCAGCTTCTTCTACTTCATCCTGTAAGGGTTGCGAATTTGCCCACTCTGATGCTTTGCCATAGATCTCTTCCCAATCTTCCTCTTCTTCTACCGTTTCTGTTGTTGTTGCTGTCGTTGCGGCGGCAGCACCATCAATATCCATGTCACTTGTGTTGATTACTGTAATCGTACCGTCAATATCCATATGATCCGTGGTTACCACATCGGACTGGGAAGGTGGATCTTGGCGATAACGTTTGGACCAAGCGGGTCGACTGCTTCCTACGATATGCATCCGCTTGTGGTTGATATATTCCCTGTTTTTCTGCAAAAACATCCATCGGTTCGTTAAAGGTGTTACAGGAGGGGGTGGCGACCTTTGTGGTACACATTGTTTCCCTTTTGCGGTAGCATTGATCGCCTCGTATTTTTGACGTACCCTTTCTGCCTCCGCAGGATCCTTGTACATAGTGAGGTCCGGCATCGGTAACCATGGTTCCTCACCTTGCGACGGCTGCTCCAACGACCTTGCTTCTGACTCATCATACGATGGTAGTTCCAAGGAGCATACCGTTTCTTCAGTTCTCTGCGAAACTGTAGCGGTACATGATGGTTGGCTTGTAGGAGATGTGACTGTATTGGTTGTAACTGGCGAAGGAGATCTTGATACGTTGCGAGGGCAACGTAGTGCCGATTTCAAGGCCTGGTCCGTTAACGTTGAGCGAACAAGGGATCGGGGCACACTTTCTGTGTTATGTGTAAAGACCCGAACTTCAGGTAATGAATTTATTTGAACATGTCGGTTTGTCGGTTCTGGCGCTCGCGTCGTTAATGTATTGATCATACTTGGCTCTTCGTCATCGTCCGATACCACAACGGTTTCAACGTCGCTTACATCATCCACCCATGGTGCTTGCTGAATGATGGTTGTAGGCACTTTGAAACGTGTTTCCGTTTTCATAAAGACGGTAAAAGTTGTTATCGTTGAATACGTCTTGAAATCCTTTGAAACACGTTCGCGATATACAATATCACATGGGATGTGATGGTATGGGAAAGTTGTCTTGTCCAACACGGTAACATCGCGGGGCGGTAATGGAACACGTGGCATGATGACTGTGAGAAAATGATAAGGTGTAGGTAGAGGTGAAAAGGGAGACACCGCCCTTTTATAACCATTCGTTTTTAGTATGAAGGTAGGAGTGTACCGGTAATCCCGATCGATCACAACACCTGGTGACAACAAAACAAAACACGAAAAACACGAAACATTGATTAGTCCATGGCACCGCGGAAACACTCACGCCGTCAAGAGTTACAGGTGCGGCCCATTCCGCTGCCTGTAACAGCGCATCACCCTCCTCCACCCATCGGCGACGATGTTCTTCCGTATCACGAATTTACAGCCGGACTGATTGCACCGAAAGGGAGTGGGAAAACAACGCTTATCTGCAACATCCTCAAATTCTATCAGGGCTACTTCCACGTTATCACGGTCTTCAGCCCAACGTTGGACTGTGACGAAAAGTGGGAAACAGTCCGCCGTTTACCGTTATTAGCCGAAAATACACAACTCGTCAAATTTCTAAAGAAGAAGGGGCAGAGTGAAAATCCGGTGGTGGGAAGACCCAGTATCATCGATCAGGGTAACAAACCTTTCAACCCGCATATACCAGACAGTCACTTTATCAGCGAATACGATGAGTCCACGTTGGATGACATGCTTACAGAGCAGCGGGACATGATCAAAGAAATAGAAGGGTTGGGAGGAACCAAACACCTCGCAAACCGCTGGTTGATCATTTTTGATGATCTTGTAGGTAGTACCTTATTCAGCAATAAGCGACAGAGTGTGTTTAAAATGCTGAACACGAATCATCGACACGCGTCTGCCAGTTTGCTTTTGGTCTCCCAAGCATACCGGGAGGTAAGCAAACCACGAGCGTGTTTTTGATTACCTAACTCCGACGATATAGTATATCAACACTTGTGTTACTAGATCCCCAAAACCGTGCGGGTAAACCTTACCGCTTTGATTCTTTTTGAAGTGACAAATGAATCCGAGTTGAAAGCGCTTTATGAAGAGAACACTTGCGGAATGACTTGGGATGTGTGGGTGCAAGCATATAGGTACTGCACAGAACAGGACTATGATTTTATGTACATCAACTACAAGAAGCCGAAAAAACTGCGTGTTATGAAGAATTTTGATCAGTACATCTTTCTGGATAATTAATCGGAAAAGGCAATACAGTTTAATCTTTAGAGTAAATGAATTTTTATTCCATGACAAGTAAATCACTGTTACAACACGCGTGGTCTCTCTGTGACGGCCAACCGTTCTGACAACCCTCACATCCAGTCTGGCGCGTTCTAAGTCATTCCTGCTTCTTCTCATCCTCGAGACCTGGGAACACAACATTTGTGGCTGCAAAGTTCATTCCAAAGCGTTTCATGCCCTTGTTGAACCAACCTCCAACACTACAGTGAACTACCATCGGGATACCAGCACAAAGGGTTTTAGGCGGTGCACCAGGCACAAGTTTGATGTTGCTCTTGGCTTTGAAGTACTTCTTTGTCGTGTCAGTGGTCATTTTGACAAAGATACGTGGTGTCGTCTCAGTGGGGTCAAAGAGACGTCCGTTCCAACGTTTCTCCTTATCTTCGCTATAGAACGCCACAGCATCTTTGTCCGTAACACAACCTTCAAGACGTTCAAAGAGAGTTTGCAAAGCACCCAGGTCTTGAGCACTAACGGTGATACCGAACGTGTGGTTGCCCCAATTATCCGTGTTGATGGTGTTTGTGGCAAGTTGTCCCACTAACTCGAGCAATAATGGACGCACAGTCAGGTTGGTAAACATCAAATTAGGTGCATTGGGATTACTGAGTGTCACACATTGAAATGCGGTGTCAGGGTTGTTCTCCAGCAGGGCCGATGGTGTGAAGGTTGTAACAGTCATTTTCCAAATGGGGAAATAGAATTACTGACGTTGATGTTGTTGTTGTTGCTGTTGTTGTTGCTCTTGTCGGGACCCTGGGGTTCTTGATGGTTAAGGTTGATTGCTAGAAAAAACTTCTGGGGGCACAGAGAACCTTTCGCCGTTTTATATTCCAATCCGTGAAACAATGTAAAATAGTGAGCATACTACTCTATGAGAGTCGACAATATCAGTGGAAGTGTATAGAACTCAAAAGAACAAAATTGGTACGACCTGATGTTCAACCGTTCGGAAAAAAGCACGGATGCTCACATTGTCTCGTTTTTCTTTCATGCACAATGTTGCCAGGGGCGGTTCAAGACATGTTCAGGCGAAAGAACCTTCGAGTAACGCGTCGGCCTCGGTATCGTCGACAGCGACGACAACTTGGTGCCCTTTGGGAGAGTCGTGGCACCAGCCGTGGCAGCGTCGCAACCCACTCGGCAGACTGGTACGACATTTCAATGAAAGTCCCACGACCGCCATCTGTCGGGAGCGGAATGATGGGGAAGGCGACGATGTACACTGGTGTTGGACCTCAGACTCAAAAACGACGGGGTGTGCAGATGAGATAGTAGGCATCCCCTTTCTCTGGAACCCTCTTTTGCTCACCCATACGGTTGTAAAAACTCCATAAATTCAATACAAGATGGTTCGCCCCGCTAACGTAGAGGACTTGACCCTTGTCATTGGCGAGTACGAGCGCGCGCGGTTCTTTGAACTCTTAGGTAGCGAAACTTTCGAGAACGTTCCTGAAGTGCGTGAAGACCAACTTCTCCTATATCTGTACCCTGCAATGGATCAAATCTGCCCCTTGATTGTCAACGTCCGGGATCCGACCGTGTGTCATTGGCCCTTACGACAACACAACCGCATGAACACCTTCCTAGTCTTTGTCCCGACAAACTTTCCTGAACCATTCCATATGACACCCTACTCTTTCGCGGAGATCCCGCTCGGTTTGGAGTTTCACGTACCACGCGGTATGACAGTTCAGATCGAGCATGTGGCCGATGTGTCCCATTCGGTCGTGCTTCAGACGTTTACTCATGAAACCAACTCCAACGGTTGTGTCGGTACAAGAGAAGTGCAAGGTCTCCATATCACCATTCGGAACCCTACCGCGTCAGTACTCACCATCGACCCGACGAAAGCTATTGCTGTTATGCGGTTAATACCTAGACTGGGCGCACCTTCCAGAAGCATCCCAGTCAACGTGTTCAACCCACCCACGGATGCATTTCAAGTGGTCAATGATGATGCGATTAGTTTTCAAGGAACTCAGTAGTGAACGCCGGTTCAGTTCTTGTATAAATAAGATGTTCGACTATTTTGTGTGTATCATAGTTTGAACAGAAAATACACACCATTGTCAGCGATGAGTACAGTACCATTTCAAGTGGTTGAACCTTCTGCAGCCAGGACACCTGCCTATGAGGTGACAGTTCGCCGTGCACGAGATGGTCGTCCTATCGAAATTACGATGCGTGCTATACGTTTGGGTAACGATCAAGCGATTGATGATGATCGGGTTCGAGCTCTTTTTGGGATATCTTTTCGGAGTCGAATATTTGCTGAGCTTCAAGCGTACCTACCGAATTGGACACCAACTCAAATCATGACTCGCGTCCATGGATTTTTACAACTGAGAAATGTGGATGGCCCAGCGGTAACAGTAAATGAAACGGGAGTAGCGTTACATCATGTGACTGATCGACGCTTTGATGATATGTTGGAACGGGCAGTACATTCACAAACCGAAGTTACCATCTACACCATCGCTTATTCTTACTACATTCAACGCGATACTCTGAATGTTGGTGCGGGAACAAAAAGAGGTCTGCGTGGAGTTAAAGGTGTTCGCCAAGCATCTCTCACCACCCATTATCACAATGATCAACCGGTTGCTTGCGCCGCTGTGGCGATCATACCCCACCTCATCTATACCCGCCCGGATCTATACCCTTCGGGAAGAATGATGGTAGTTCGGGGCACGCCTATGGTTCGTGAAGCTGCAGCACTTCAGACAAAACTGGGTTGGTCTCAAGAAGTGACCATTGCCCAGTTGGAGGATTTTGTCAAACACCCTGACTATTCTGCCTATCGTATCGTGTTGATTATCCCCACGCTCAAGTCCATGGCAATGCACGATTGGTCAGGGGTAGATTATGATTATGACGCCCTACCCAACCGTATTGTGTATGTTCACTTGGACGAAGTCAAACGTCACTATGTTTCTGTGGATGCGCCTCCCGCCTTTATCAGTCATATGCGACGAGCTCAGAACTGGAGCTGGTGCAGTCGATGTTCCAGCACATTTCTTGCAGTCGCTGGACATTCTTGTTGCGACGAGACTGGAGAGCCCCAAGTTCGTAAGATGGCACGTTTTGTGGAAAACAAAACATGTGATTTGTGCGACATCTCCTATTCACCAAAACATCGCCATGTATGTAACGTGATGAAGTGCAAATTTTGCTATCTGGACATTAAGTTTACAGAACTACGATCGCACCGATGTACCATATGGAAAGATTTTACCCAACACAAACCTACTTTTCTGTCCCACGGTGAGCAGGGTGAAAAGGACCAGTACATGGTTTGGGCATACGACATTGAGAGTTGTCTAGTACCTGTGCCGGATACGGAGTCTCTCCATTTCATATCGGATGAGGGTGGGAACTTTGTCTTGGATCAAGAGACAGGTAAAGTTAGAACATACACCGTAACAGAACAAACTCAAGTGCCCAATCTTGTCTGTTACCGGAACCTTTTCGACCATGTTGGCGACACCTGTGTTGTGGATTCTCTAGAGGAGTTTATTCATTTCATGCTTCAACACAACGACGGTAAAAACATTTGTCTTGCACACAATGCTAGCGGATACGACTCACGGTTATTGTTCAACACTTTAATCAAGATGACTGGCTTAGCCACCAGCATCAAACCGATCTTGCGCGGCGGAAAGTTTATGCGTCTCCAAGTTGGGAATACGATCTTTCTGGATACCATGCTCCATTTGAAAGGTCGTTTGAAGGATCTGGCAAATGATTTCTTTCCTAATAATGTGGATGTTGACAAGGGACGTTTCCCTCATCTGTTTAACACACCCGAAAATCAGCAGTATGTGGGACCTATTCCGGACAAGAGCTTCTTTGACCTGAGTTTCAGTTGTCGCGACACCGCCGAGTTACAGGAATTCAACGACTGGTACGCTACTTGGATGGGGCGCAACGATTGGAACTTTTGCCATGAAATAGTCAAGTACTGTAAACAGGACGTGGAGGTCTTGGTTCAGATTGCTCGCAAATACCACGATCTTTGTACTGAAAACCTGGCAGCGTTCGATGAAGACCTTGCTATCTCCCCATGGTTGCACCCAACCTCAGCAGGTTATGTCCACAATCTGTTTTTACGATACAATAGCAAGATGATGGAGCTCGACCTGGACGATCCTGACAGTGTGGTTCAATCAGCATACGACAACTGGTGCGCCTTGGAAGCTGAAGAATATTACTTTGACCGTGCTGCGCTCCGCGGTGGTCGAACGGACATTCGCAAGTTTCACCATCGTGTTTCTGATGCTGACTGGGAACGTGGAGAGCGCATCTCCTACATTGATGTGGTGTCGATGTATCCTTTTGTCCAAGTGGTCAACGATTATCCGGTGGGGCCGCCCATCATACATATATACGATGATGCTTTCTATCCTTGTTACAAACATTTCAATCGACCGTTGGATGGGTGCAAATGTCATATTGAAGAGAGGAAACGAACTCGTAATCGGCGCATCCATGTCATTGAACACGCTGAACAACCCACACCTCAATACCTAGAAACCTTTTTCGGGATCATCTGTTGCGATGTGACACCTCCAAGAGATTTATACCACCCTGTCCTTGTCCACTTTGATCATACACAAAACAAGTGTTTGGCGACCTTGGAACCTTTGAACAAGGGTGTTTTCACTTCGGTCGAGTTACAAAAAGCGGTCACCTGTGGATACAAGATCTCTCGAGTCTATTGCCTTCACGAGTACAAGCGCGCACCATCTAAATGGTCGGGTTTGTTGCACGAATTATACAAACTCAAACTGTACAACAGTGGGGAGCTTCGGTCTGAAGAAGAAAGTCAGAGACTCAAACACGAGTACCTAGAATGGTTCGGAATGGACATCGACCCCACCAAGTTCCGAAACATGCCAGCTGTCAAACAGACATTCAAAATTCTTTTCAACAGTGCTTGGGGAAAGCATGCTGAGACTGTAGACCATCAACAGAGCATCATTGTTCATGAAGAAGATGATGAAGATGTGTCGCGCTTCTTGCAAACAGTAGCTGACGATACGAACCGTGTCAGCTCTTATGATGCTTTGGACGAGTACACGTTGTTCCGATACAAACACAATCGGGAAAAAAGCCGACCTGATCTCCATAAGGGTTACATACCAGCGGCCATCTTTGTTCCAGCATACGGACGCCTCCTACTGTTAGAGCAAATGCTCAAGCTTGATACCAACGTTCTTATGCATGACACTGACAGTATCATTTATGTAAAGACACCCGATATGCCCAAGGATTTTGTACCAGCAGGTGATATCTGGGGAGACTGGGAAGTGGACAAGTTTGAAAAGAAACATAAGGGGATTCGTGAGTTTGTCGGTTTGGGACCCAAGACGTATGGGTTACGTGGTGACGACGGCTACACTACCTTCAAATGTAAAGGTGTCTCTCTCAAAGTGGCTCACAACAAAATCTTCAATTTCAACACCGCCTTGGTGATTCTCTTGTCCGACAGAACCGTTGATGTGCCACAATTCACCTTTACGTATCATATGGGTCGTGATATGACGAGTCGGCGTTTTTTCAAAAAGATCACGTTTGATCAAGACAAGTTGAAGGGTGTGTACGATAAAGAAACGAAACAATTGTGGCCTTTTGGACACAGTATTTTAGAGGATATGTGTTAAATAATATGCACATTTACATTGACAAGTAACGTGACATCTACTATGGACGTTTCCGGTGACCCTGCCACGACCTGCAAAGCACCGGATTGGCTTACCATTGTGACCGTTGTTTTGGGTGTCCTTCTTGGAGTATCAGAAGCTTTGGGAATCAAAGCACCGAACCGCACTGCTAGTGTCACAGGTGCTCTTTTCAAGGGAACAAAAGCGACCACCACAACACTTGTTGAGGCTGTGAGCCGGCGTGGTTCCACGGCACCCCCGATTGACCAACGGGTTCCAGACGATTCTCCGCCGCGCGACCGGACACAGTAACGTGACACTGTCATGGGCATCGATAACGTTACCGTGTACGCACCACGCAGACCGATAGAACGTGTGAATGTTGGAAGTTGCGGAACCCGTTACTTTCCCGTTGCCAACTGGCGAGAACATCGTACCCGTACTACCATTGCAAAAACCATTTATCAAGACTTCCGGAAATCCGATGTCAAGGCGGTGATACAAGCCCCTTACCCTTTTGGAAGATTTCATACGTTGGCCGCTCAAACCGATTCAGCCATGAAACGTACTCCTGCATCTGTGAGACTCCGACAACCCCCACATGGAACGACACCTGTCATTGCTGGACGTTCGGAAGGTCCTCCAAACGCATTTTACGGTGGTAACGTTGATCAAATTTGCAAGGTTACCTATCAAGACGATCCTATGGAGGGTATCGAGTACCGCACAGGTAAAATAATGAAAGGTGGTGTGCTTAACTTGAAGACCTCCTCTCCTAGTGACAAGTGGATGAAATACCGAACGAGCCGTTTGGTTGGCCCCACAGGGCGTCATCACGGTCCACCATCACAGGGAACCAGTGTGACGGAACGTCGAGCGTCGAGTAGCAGGGCTTCATCTGGTGGAGTGGTGATCCCTCATGCTGCGGCGGGGTCTGTTGGGTCGCTCCTTGATGAAATGAAAGGATTATGAGATAGTGTGCACCTCATACTGTACTTTACACCCTCACACGACCGTCCGACGCAATAGATACCTCGTTTTCTTTTTTCTTCTTGTGCACACTTGATTATTCATTCTTTTTGTGTAGACGCCGCTCCACCATGCCAAAGTCAGCTGCACCTACCAAGACTTCCCCATCCTTGTATGTCGCTTCGGCCCAGTCGATGGGCCCACCTACGAAACTGGATGAGACATCATCAGCGTCAGTTGAAACGAAACCTAAGCGGACTCTTTCAGAGGAACAAAAACAAAAGATGAAGGAAGCTCGCGAGAAACGCCGCCAAGAGAAACTAGCCGAAGAACAAAAACGTCGTGAGGAAGAACTTTTAAAAGTAAAAGCCGAAGAAGAAGCTGCTAATGCTGCCAAGGCTAGAAAGGAAGCCGCGAACGCGAAGCGCCGTGAAGCCCGCAAACGGAAGCAAGAAACCGTCACCAAAAACGAAAACAGTGACACCAAGTCGGACCCTCGTTCCGAAACCGAAACCGAAGGACGTTCGGACCAAGTGTCGTCTCCCCCGACAGAGACCGTGAGCAACGGTGTTAGTAAACCAAAACGTGTCCGCAAACCAAAGAGTGAACCTAATTTGGATCCTTCAGAGGACAAGCCCCCAACCTGGTTCACCAAGTTTGTCACCTCCATTGTGAAGGAGCAAGAAGAGCAAAAAGGTGCCAAGATGACCAAGAAGGAACTGAAAGAGTTGGCAAACCATGAGGTTGAACAAAGATGGCATGATGGGTACACTCGTGAACGTGTGCGTGGAGCTGTAGATAACCATGTCGCATCCATGTATTCGATGATTTTTGGTTAACAATATATGTACGTCTTTTATTCATCTATACGTACATGAAGCAAAACATTTTGACGATGAATGGGAAGCAACCCTGTCAACGTTGATTCAAACACTGAATCCTCACTGTAGAGTAAAAACAGTTCAGCGTCATCACAGCTGAGTTTGACAAGTTCAGCGAAGCGGCACCATTCGAACCAGTTTTCGCCATACTTGTAAGGTATACGTTGCTGAAACCCGATGACAATACACGGATGCATTAGGTGCTTGACTGGTTCCATTGTCACATGAGATGAGGTCGCGTCGATGTGGGGTTGATTCGGCCCGTAGGAACGTTCGTACAATACGGTAGTGCCAATGGAACCCGCTCCCCATCCCAAGGATTTAAAACGCATGGGGCCTGCCGCACCATAACCTGTAGGACGTTCCCGCACTCGAATCATCATCTGTCGCATGCTTCTGTGTCTCACAAATGCTTGGATACGTAAAGGAACAAAGGGGCGGTGCATCAATGTACGATCATCGCCCGATTCGTCCAAAATAAACTCATCGTCATCCTCGTCATCTTCCTCTTCTTGCATCGTTGATGGCGCATCTTCCGACCATGTCGAATCTTGCGAATGAATCGATTCCGAGTCAATGCCGCTACCTTCTTCCAGAGTCGATGTAACATGTTGTACAGTGCGTTCTGCAATGTGTAATGAAAGATCCTGATCATAGTAATTGCAAAGAATGTTACAGGGGGAGTAATCAGCATTATTCCGAAACTGATAAACACAGTACTGCAGTGTCGTATCAAAGATGTCGTCGACGAAATTTCGTTCTTCACGAGTAATTTCAAAAGCGGCTCCGGCGACAAGGTGTAAGATGTTGAATGTTCGCAATGTTTGGTGAATCATGGTGAATGTAGAGACTTTATCCACGGTGTGAAGACCCCTGACGAACCGTCGAAAAAACCATCTTAACAACGGTTGGCTGATGGCTACCAGTCTAGCAGCCTCTGCAATCGCATGTCCTTTCAACATTGTCAACACAGTGTATTGCAAAACACGTTCCCTCAGCTCTGGTGGTAATCGTTGGGTAAGAACCTTTTGAACTTTAACGTCGTCCAACGTATCTTCACTCCAATGGATGCCGGTAAACATTTGCATCTCAAAGCGGCCGTCGTTTGTGAGATTTTCAATCTTGAATATCCGTCCATGACGACCGTGTAGTACTTGTACGTTTTCTTCGACAGTCATTGTTACATGTTGGTTTTTCCATTTCACAAACTCTACTCTTTTTATATGCACTTCATAATAGCAATCTCCTCAACCTGCCATGCCAGCGACCTTTGACGATCTTCCTGTGGAGCTTCGAAAACTCATTTTCGGGATCCGCGCCAAAGACCATATGTATGATCGTATTCGGACCTTCGAGAAGCTTTTTACTCCACAGCGTTTACGCACTCATTTTCGAACCCGTCTTGCTCAACGCATTGGTCCCATGGGAAGCTTGTTGGGTCCTGTTCTCGATGAACGAACCTATGTCACCCGGTTTGGAAGTTTGCATCTTCGGCATCGTCGCTATCAAACCTATGTGATTCTCGAAGGTTCTGATAAGCCAAAATTGCTCTACGATATGGAACTTTACTTTAAGCCTGGTGTACCTTCCGGACACCTGCAATATCAACCTCAAGTCTATTTGCTATTTTGTGCGATATGCGTGTCCCGTTCTGTCGCCTTCATCATGGACTGTGGTCATGACAATCTTCCTGCCTGCTATGGTGAGGTATTGCTTGCGGAGATGGCCTGGCAGCGCTTTGTCAAAGAATGTTTGTCAGAGTACAACCTGACTATTTAATAAATGACTGCGTTGGGTAATACCTCTCAAAATATTCCAAAACCTTCTATGAGTTTCCATATACGACACAAGAGTGTCCGAAACTCTCTGTGGCTGTGTGGCGTACTATGAGTCACGCTCTTCCGATCCCCTGAGTCGCACGCACAATTCAAACTCTATTTCTTTCACGAAACTTTCATACATTTCCATTGTTTTCATTCATTTCATAATAAAACGCGGTTTTCCCGAAATCTACGAAATTTATCCGAAATCTATGAAATTTATCGCATTTTACTCCGCTGCCGCACCCACTTTTGCGTTATCGATACCGAAAAAGGTGTTACAAACTATCATGCCCCCTTCTCTCGTGCTATACGTTTGGGTAACAATCAAGCGATTGATGATGATCGGGTTCGAGCTCTTTTTGGGATATCTTTTCGGAGTCGAATATTTGCTGAGCTTCAAGCGTACCTACCGAACTGGACACCAACTCAAATCATGACTTGCGTCCATGGATTTTTACAACTGAGAAATGTGGATGGCCCAGCGGTAACAGTAAATGAAACGGGAGTAGCGTTACATCATGTGACTGATCGACGCTTTGATGATATGTTGGAACGGGCCGTACATTCACAAACCGAAGTTACCATCTACACCATCGCCTATTCTTACTACATTCAACGCGATACTCTGAATGTTGGTGCGGGAACAAAAAGAGGTCTGCGTGGTGTTAAAGGTGTTCGCCAAGCATCTCTCACCACCCATTATTACAATGATCAACCGGTTGCTTGCGCCGCTGTGGCGATCATGCTCCACCTCATCTATACTCGCCCGGATCTGTACCCTTCGGGAAGAATGATGGTAGTTCGGGGTACACCTATGGTCCGTGAAGCTGCAGCGCTTCAGACAAAACTGGGTTGGTCTCAAGAAGTGACCATTGCCCAGTTGGAGGATTTTGTCAAACACCCTGACTATTCTGCCTATCGTATCGTGTTGATTATCCCCACGCTCAAGTCCATGGCAATGCACGATGGGTCAGGGGTAGATTATGATTATGACGCCTTATCCAACCGTATTGTGTATGTTCACTTGGATGAAGTCAAATGTCACTATGTTTCTGTGGATGCGCCTCCCGCCTTTATCAGTCATATGCGACGAGCTCAGAACTGGAACTGGTGCAGTCGATGTTCCAGCACCTTCTACATATCTGCTGGACATTCCTGTTGCGACGAGACTGGAGAGCCCCAAGTTCGTAAGATGGCACGTTTTGTGGAAAACAAAACATGTGATTTGTGCGGCATCTCTTATTCACCAAAACATCGCCATGTATGTAACGTGATGAAGTGCAAATTTTGCTATCTGGACATTAAGTTTACAGAACTACGATCGCACCGATGTACCATATGGAAGGATTTTACCCAACACAAACCTACTTTTCTGTCCCACGGTGAGCAGGGTGAAAAGGACCAGTACATGGTTTGGGCATACGACATTGAGAGTTGTCTAGTACCTGTGCCGGATACGGAGTCTCTCCATTTCATATCGGATGAGGGTGGGAACTTTGTCTTGGATCAAGAGACGGGTAAAGTTAGAACATACACCGTAACGGAACAAACTCAAGTGCCCAATCTTGTCTGTTACCGGAACCTTTTCGACCATGTTGGCGACACCTGTGTTGTGGATTCTCTAGAGGAGTTTATTCATTTCATGCTTCAACACAACGACGGTAAAAACGTTTGTCTTGCACACAATGCTAGCGGATACGACTCACGGTTATTGTTCAACACTTTAATCAAGATGACCGGCTTAGCCACCAGTATCAAACCGATCTTGCGCGGCGGAAAGTTCATGCGTCTCCAAGTTGGGAATACGATCTTTCTGGATACCATGCTCCATTTGAAAGGTCGTTTGAAGGATCTGGCAAATGATTTCTTTCCTAATAATGCGGATGTTGACAAGGGCCATTTCCCTCATCTGTTTAACACATCCGAAAATCAACATTATGTGGGACCTATTCCGGACAAGAGCTTCTTTGACCTGAGTTTCAGTTGTCGCGACGCCGCCGAGTTACAGGAATTCAACGACTGGTACGCTACTTGGGTGGGGCGCAACGATTGGAACTTTCGCCATGAAATAGTCAAGTATTGTAAACAGGACGTGGAGGTCTTGGTTCAGATTGCTCGAAAATACCACGATCTTTGTACTGAAAACCTGGCAGCGTTCGATGAAGACCTTGCTATCTCCCGATGGTTGCACCCAACCTCAGCAGGTTATGTCCACAATCTGTTTTTACGTTACAACAGCAAGATGATGGAGCTCGACCTGGACGATCCTGACAGTGTGGCTCAATCAGCATACGACAACTGGTGCGCCTTGGAAGCTGAAGAATATTACTTTGATTGTGCTGCGCTCCGCGGTGGCCGAACGGACATTCGAAAGTTTCACCATCGTGTTTCTGATGCTGACTGGGAACGTGGAGAGCACATCTCCTACATTGATGTGGTGTCGATGTATCCATTTGTCCAAGTGGTCAACGATTATCCGGTGGGGCCGCCTATCATACATATATACGATGACGCTTTCTATCCGTGTTACAAACATTTCAATCGACCGTTAGACGGATGCAGGTGTCATATTGAAGAGAGGAGACGCACTTGTAATCGACGCATCCATGTTGTTGAACACACTGAACAACCCACACCTCAATACCTAGAAACCTTTTTTGGGATCATCTGTTGCGATGTGACACCTCCAAGAGATTTGTACCACCCTGTCCTTGTCCACTTTGATCATACACAAAACAAGTGTTTGGCGACCTTGGAACCTTTGAACAAGGGTGTTTTCACTTCGGTCGAGTTACAAAAAGCGGTCACCTGTGGATACAAGATCTCTCGAGTCTATCGCCTTCACGAGTACAAGCGCGCACCATCTAAATGGTCGGGTTTGTTGCACGAATTATACAAACTCAAACTGTACAACAGTGGGGAGCTTCGGTCTGAAGAAGAAGGTCAGAGACTCAAACAGGAGTACCTAGAAAGGTTCGGAATGGACATTGACCCCACCAAGTTCCGAAACATGCCAGCTGTCAAACAGACATTCAAAATTCTTTTCAACAGTGCTTGGGGAAAGCATGCTGAGACTGTAGACCATCAACAGAGCATCATTGTTCATGAAGAAGATGATGAAGATGTGTCAAGCTTCTTACAGACGGTGACTGACGATACGAACCGTGTCAGCTCTTATGATGCTTTGGACGAGTACACGTTGTTCCGATACAAGCACAATCGGAAAAAAGCCGGCCTGATCTCCATAAGGGTTACATACCAGCGGCCATCTTTGTTCCAGCGTACGGACGCCTCCTACTGTTAGAGCAAATGCTCAAGCTCGATACCAACGTTCTTATGCATGACACTGACAGTATCATTTATGTAAAGACACCCGATATGCCTAAGGATTTTGTACCAGCAGGTGATATCTGGGGAGACTGGGAAGTGGACAAGTTTGAAAAGAAACATAAGGGGATTCGTGAGTTTGTCGGTTTGGGACCCAAGACGTATGGGTTACGTGGCAACGACGGCTACACTACCTTCAAATGTAAAGGCGTCTCCCTCAAAGTGGCTCACAACAAAATCCTCAATTTCAACACCGCCTTGGAGATTCTCTTGTCCGATAGAACCGTTGATGTGCCACAATTCACCTTTACATATCATATGGGTCGTGATATGACGAGTCGGCGTTTTTTCAAAAAGATCACGTTTGATCAAGACAAGTTGAAGGGTGTGTACGATAAAGAAACGAAACAATTGTGGCCTTTTGGACACGGTATTTTAGAGGATATGTGTTAAATAATATGCGCATTTACATTGACAAATGACGTGACATCTACTATGGACGTTTCCGGTGACCCTGCCACGACCTGCAAAGCACCGGATTGGCTTACCATTGTGACCGTTGTTTTGGGTGTTCTTCTTGGAGTATCAGAAGCTTTGGGAATCAAAGCACCGAACCGCACTGCTAGTGTCACAGGTGCTCTTTTCAAGGGAACAAAAGCGACCACCACAACACTTGTTGAGGCTGTGAGCCGGCGTGGTTCCACGGCACCCCCGATTGACCAACGGGTTCCAGACGATTCTCCGCCGCGCGACCGGACACAGTAACGTGACACTGTCATGGGCATCGATAACGTTACCGTGTACGCACCACGCAGACCGATAGAACGTGTGAATGTTGGAAGTTGCGGAACCCGTTACTTTCCCGTTGCCAACTGGCGAGAACATCGTACCCGTACTACCATTGCAAAAACCATTTATCAAGACTTCCGGAAATCCGATGTCAAGGCGGTGTTACAAGCCCCTTACCCTTTTGGAAGATTTCATACGTTGGCCGCTCAAACCGATTCAGCCATGAAACGTACTCCTGCATCTGTGAGACTCCGACAACCCCCACATGGAACGACACCTGTCATTGCTGGACGTTCGGAAGGTCCTCCAAACGCATTTTGCGGTGGTAACGTTGATCAAATTCGCAAGGTTACCTATCAAGACGATCCTATGGAGGGTATCGAGTACCGCACAGGTAAAATAATGAAAGGTGGTGTGCTTAACTTGAAGACCTCCTCTCCTAGTGACAAGTGGATGAAATACCGAACGACCCGTTTGGTTGGCCCCACAGGGCGTCATCACGGTCCACCATCACAGGGAACCAGTGTGACGGAACGTCGAGCGTCGAGTAGCAGGGCTTCATCTGGTGGAGTGGTGATCCCTCATGCTGCGGCGGGGTCTGTTGGGTCGCTCCTTGATGAAATGAAAGGATTATGAGATAGTGTGCACCTCATACTGTACCTTACACCCTCACACGACCGTCCGACGCAATAGATACCTCGTTTTCTTTTTTCTTCTTGTGCACACTTGATTATTCATTCTTTTTGTGTAGACGCCGCTCCACCATGCCAAAGTCAGCTGCACCTACCAAGACTTCCCCATCCTTGTATGTCGCTTCGGCCCAGTCGATGGGCCCACCTACGAAACTGGATGAGACATCATCAGCGTCAGTTGAAACGAAACCTAAGCGGACTCTTTCAGAGGAACAAAAACAAAAGATGAAGGAAGCTCGCGAGAAACGCCGCCAAGAGAAACTAGCCGAAGAACAAAAACGTCGTGAGGAAGAACTTTTAAAAGTAAAAGCCGAAGAAGAAGCTGCTAATGCTGCCAAGGCTAGAAAGGAAGCCGCGAACGCGAAACGCCGTGAAGCCCGCAAACGGAAGCAAGAAACCGTCACCAAAAACGAAAACAGTGACACCAAGTCGGACCCTCGTTCCGAAACCGAAACCGAAGGACGTTCGGACCAAGTGTTGTCTCCCCCGACAGAGACCGTGAGCAACGGTGTTAGTAAACCAAAACGTGTCCGCAAACCAAAGAGTGAACCTAATTTGGATCCTTCAGAGGACAAGCCCCCAACCTGGTTCACCAAGTTTGTCACCTCCATTGTGAAGGAGCAAGAAGAGCAAAAAGGTGCCAAGATGACCAAGAAGGAACTGAAAGAGTTGGCAAACCATGAGGTTGAACAAAGATGGCATGATGGGTACACTCGTGAACGTGTGCGTGGAGCTGTAGATAACCATGTCGCATCCATGTATTCGATGATTTTTGGTTAACAATATATGTGCGTCCTTTATTCATCTATACCCACATGAAGCAAAACATTTTGACGATGAATGGGAAGCAACCCTGTCAACGTTGATTCAAACACTGAATCCTCATTGTAGAGTAAAAACAGTTCAGCGTCATCACAGCTGAGTTTGACAAGTTCAGCGAAGCGGCACCATTCGATCCAGTTTTCGCCATACTTGTAAGGTATACGTTGCTGAAACCCGATGACAATACACGGATGCATTAGGTGCTTGACTGGTTCCATTGTCACATGAGATGAGGTCGCGTCGATGTGGGGTTGATTCGGCCCGTAGGAACGTTCGTACAATACGGTAGTGCCAATGGAACCCGCGCCCCATCCCAAGGATTTAAAACGCATGGGGCCTGCCGCACCATAACCTGTAGGACGTTCCCGCACTCGAATCATCATCTGTCGCATGCTTCTGTGTCTCACAAATGCTTGGATACGTAAAGGAACAAAGGGGCGGTGCATCAATGTACGATCATCGCCCGATTCGTCCAAAATAAACTCATCGTCATCCTCGTCGTCTTCCTCTTCTTGCATCGTTGATGGTGCATCTTCCGACCATGTCGAATCTTGCAAATGAATCGATTCCGAGTCAATGCCGCTACCTTCTTCCAGAGTCGATGTAACATGTTGTACAGTGCGTTCTGCAATGTGTAATGAAAGATCCTGATCATAGTAATTGCAAAGAATGTTACAGGGGGAGTAATCAGCATTATTCCGAAACTGATAAACACAGTACTGCAGTGTCGTATCAAAGATGTCGTCGACGAAATTTCGTTCTTCACGAGTAATTTCAAAAGCGGCTCCGGCGACAAGGTGTAAGATGTTGAATGTTCGCAACGTTTGGTGAATCATGGTGAATGTAGAGACTTTATCCACGGTGTGAAGACCCCTGACGAACCGTCGAAAAAACCATCTTAACAACGGTTGGCTGATGGCTACCAGTCTAGCAGCCTCTGCAATCGCATGTCCTTTCAACATTGTCAACACAGTGTATTGCCGAACACGTTCCCTCAGCTCTGGTGGTAATCGTTGGGTAAGAACCTTTTGAACTTTAACGTCGTCCAACGTATCTTCACTCCAATGGATGCCGGTAAACATTTGCATCTCAAAGCGGCCGTCGTTTGTGACATTTTCAATCTTGAATATCCGTCCATGACGACCGTGTAGTACTTGTACGTTTTCTTCGACAGTCATTGTTACATGTTGGTTTTTCCATTTCACAAACTCTACTCTTTTTATATGCACCTCATAATAGCAATCTCCTCAACCTGCCATGCCAGCGACCTTTGACGATCTTCCTGTGGAGCTTCGAAAACTCATTTTCGGGATCTGCGCCAAAGACCATATGTATGATCGTATTCGGACCTTCGAGAAGCTTTTTACTCCACAACGTTTACGCACTCATTTTCGAACCCGTCTTGCTCAACGCATTGGTCCCATGGGAAGCTTGTTAGGTCCTGTTCTCGATGAACGAACATATGTCACCAAGTTAAGAGGCTCGTGTCTTCGGCGTCGTCGCTATCAAACCTATGTGATTCTCGAAGGTTCTGATAAGCCAAAATTCCTCTACGATGTGGAACATTACTTCAAGCCTGGTGTACCTTCCGGACACTTGCAATATCAACCTCAAGTCCATTTGCTATTTTGTGCAATATGTGCGTCCCTCTTTGGTACCATCATCATGGACTTTGGTCATGACAATCTTCGTTCTTTCTATGGTGAAATGTTGTCTGCGGAGATGGTCTGGTAGAGCTTTGTTGAAGAATGTTTGTCAACGTACAACCTGACTATTTAATAAATGACTCTGTCAGGTAACACCCTCTCAAAATATTCCAAAACCTTCTATGAGTTTCCATATACGACACCAGAGTGTCCGAAACTCTTTGTGGCTGTGTGGCGTACTATGAGTCACTCTCTTCCGATCCCTGGGTCGCACGCACAATCCAAACTCTATTTCTTTCACGAAACTTTCATACATTTCCATTGTTTCCATTCATTTCATAATAAAACGCGATTTTCCCGAAATCTATGCAATTTATCCGAAATCTATGAAATTTATCCGAAATTTACTCCGCTGCCGCGCCCACTTTTGCGTTATCGATACCGAAAAAGGTGTTACAAACTATCATGCCCCCTTCTCTCGCACCTTCGTCTCGATGGTGCCTTTCCACAATAATGCCACATGGAAGAACAGATGGAGCTCCCAGACTGGGAATCGAACCCAGGCCTTCCCCGCGACAAGAAGAGATACTAACCACTATACGATCTGGGATATGTAGTGTTCAACTGAGTCACGCCCGCTCACTCGGTGTCACCTTCTCCCGGCCCCGTGGGTCCCGCGTCAATGCAAACTTTATTTCTTTCACGAATCTTTCATACATTTCCGATTCTTTCCGTTTGTTTCATAATAAGACGCGCGTCATATGAAATATATCGCAATCCATTGAAATCTATTGAAATTTACTCCGCTGCCGCGCCCACTTTTGCGTTATCGATACCGAAAAAGGTGTTACAAACTATCATACCCCCTTCTCTTGTGCCGATGCCGGAAATTTGTCGGGCCGAGGGAAAAGCTTGAAATTCCGTCAAGAGAACGCGGTCGCGAATGATGCTATGCGTGGCGCCCGAGTCGAGAGCAATGGAGTGCGGCGCATCATGGTCAGTCGATAACACAAGGAAGGCCTCGGGATCGGAGTCAGTGTCATCCGCGGGATCGGGCGAATCAGAGAGGTCGGCGTCGTCATGGTCAAGTTCAGCGGCATGTGCGGCCGGGCCGGACTGAGCGCGTTTCTTGGTGTCAATGACAAGGGGACAGTCACAAATGTAGTGGGTACCTTGGTTGCAGACGTCACAGGGACGGGCCGCCGGCGTGGGGCGGCGGCGGCGCGTGGCGGCGGCAGCGGCAAAAGCTTCAGGAGTGCCGGGAGTTCGAGGTTTCGTGTACACAGAGGCATCCAAGTCCAGGGCGGCAATTTGTAAGGCGTCAAGGGTCTGGGTGTCAGCGGCAACTCGATTGCGAATGCGGTCATGAACCAAGGGTTTGAGACCGCAAATGTAAGTAAGGCAAACGTCGTCAGAGTCCATGTTCGGCAGGGTTAAGCGAATTTTCTCGAAAGCGGAGTTGTATTCGCCGAAGGTGCCGGTTTGAGTGAGGTTTCGCAGAGCAAGGCATTGAGAGTCCAGATAAGCAGCGGGAATGAAGCGTTGATGGAGCACACGACGGAGAGGAGTCCACTGAGAAATAGAATCACCTTTTCCAGCGGAGAGGTTCCAGTTTTCGAGCCATGTAAGAGCATAATCACGAAGGTTGCAGGTGGCGACTAAGAAAAGGTCCTCCTCAGTGAGATCGGGGCGTAAGGTGTGAATCATGGTGATAGAGCGGATGAATGACAACAGTCGAGGGGCGGCATCCTGGGGATTGCCGTCGAACGGGGTGATTTTCTGAAGCGTGTCGGTTAACAGTCGTTCAGCGAACAGTGACGGAGGGTTGTCGGGGGCCGAGAATTCCTCCTTGGCACTGCAGGTCGAGCGGGCCATCTAAAAAAAAGTGTTATGCACAGGCAAGGTGCAATAAGGGTCAGTTGTCGTTGAACACAGGCAGGGTGTTCAATAAGCAGTTGTCGTTGATCGCAGGCAGAGGGATCAATGGCAGGCGTCGTTAATCACTGGCAGGGGGATTAACGGTCCGGGGGTGTAAGCAGTTGAACACAGGCAGGGTGTTCAATAGCAGTTGTTGTTAATCGCAGGCAGGGGGATCAACAAGTGTCGGGCGTCGTTAATCGCTGGCAGGGGGATCAACGGTGCAGGCGGAAACTGTCAATAACGGGCAGATCCACCCGGAGACTGAGGAGCAGAGCATAAGCAGGTAACAGCTATCGATGCCAGGGGCTCATAACCTGTTGCAGAGGATCCTGCTGAGGCTTTGGTCCTTCTAATAAGCTTTTGTGTATTCAAGTCTAAGGTTCTAAGAGTACAGTTGAATGCCCGGCATAAGAGAACCACCCGACGGAAAAGGTCACGTGTTGAGTGTTAGGGCACCCAGTCACATGGTCACGTGCTCATGGGCACATGACGCACGTGTATGCGCTGATATGGATAAGAACCCATGTCATAGCACGCGCCCTGGTTAGGGTATCCCTATGACGTGTATGTCACCGGGACCCCTTTACAACAGGGGCGACATGATGATAATTATGCCACTGAAGTCGTCTCTTCATGCCATTTTTTTGACTGATATATGTGTATTTTTTAGGCCATCATTGAAACCGACGAGCATTGTCATGATGGATATGGCACCTCATGCGAGTGGGCGAAAGCGCTCAACCACGCACAATCCGCCCTACTAACCCAAGGCACAAAGCGGATCGTTTTCTTCCGGTTCAACCCGGATACCTGGCGCATTGGGGGGAAGGTGAAGAGGGTACAGTTAGGCCCCAGACTGAAGACCCTAGAAAGGGAATTGCGGACAGCCTTTTCGAACCAAGCAGAACTCTTCAGGATGGCCTCCCTCAGAGGAAGAGACCCCCGTCCAGTACGTGGACGCGGCTGTCGTAGCAGAGTGGATGGGGACGCTCTCCGGTGCGCACATGCAGCCTGAAGCCGAAGTCGAAGACAATGAAGAATAGAACTGGAAGATGCAGGCAGCGGGGCGGGATGCAACCACCTGCATTAACTGGAACTATTTTTGGAACCATGCGGCATCTGTTGGAAGAGTGGCCTGCACCGCGAAAAACACATCAGTAGGGGACAAGAGAAAGATTCACTCATAGTGACAGGATCAACTCCGTCGGCTGCACAGAGTAGATGCTGATTCAACCCGTTCAATTCAATTCAACCCGCGTGCGGATGTGTACTTAGCACCTTTCTCATACTGGGCACTGCGCCAACTGGATGTGTTTGGCAACGAAATAGAACCGGAAGATGCGGGCAGCGGGGCGGGATGCAACCACCTGCATTGACTGGTGCTGTTTCTGACCGGACAGCATCTAGCTTTCTGAAAGAGGAAAAAGCCTACGAGCAAACTAGAACTGCACTTGGTGGAGGACGACAGACCACGGGTGCGTCTGGGGAAGAACTGGAACTGGGAGATGCGGGCAGCGGGGCGGGATGCAACCACCTGCATTGACTGGAACTATTTCTGGAACCAGGCGGCATCTAGCTTTCTGGAAGAGAAGACGGCAAAGCAGCAGAAAAAAAATAAAAAATAGAGAAAATAGAGAAGCCGCAAGATGTAGATCTTAGAGGACAATGACAACCCAGGGGGTGCGTCTGGGGAAGAACTGGAACTGGAAGATGCGGGCAGCGGGGCGGGATGCAACCACCTGCATTGACTGGGACTATTTCTGGAACCAGGCGGCATCTGCTTTGGGGAGGACGAGATAGCAAGCAGCAAATGCAGCAGAAAAGATAGAGAAGATGGCAAAGCCGCAATGGATAGAATTAGATCTTAGAGGAGGCCACGGGTGCGTCTGGGGAAGAACTGGAACTGGAAGATGCGGGCAGCGGGGCGGGAGCAACCACCTGCATTGACTGGGACTATTTCTGGAACCAGGCGGCATCGTGTTTGGGCCTTTAGACTGTGTACCTTCACTGAGTGAAATGCTGTTGTTTGTTTCAATCTGCTCAACATTATATATACCGTCCAACCTATATAAACGCATGACCTCCATATTATCACTGAATGAAATGTTGTTGTTTTGTTCAATCTGCTCAATATTGTACAGCGTCCAACCTACATAAACGGCATCAGTTATAAGGTGCATGACCTCCGTACCTTCTGCAGTCCTGATATGTTATGTCTCATAAGTCATGGCCTCTCCAAGATGATAGAAATTTTCGGTTCGAAGCCTACGCGCTTATTGCGGTTTTACGAAGCAGATTACACTGTGATTTTAACAGATCATGAACGCTGTCAGGACCCACCAACACCTTCTCGGCACTTGGCTATGAACGGAAGGAGTCGCATTGCTGCTATTGGGTACGTTCGATGCAGATGTTGATGTTGATGGTTCGACGAATTTAATTAACATAATACACAAGAAAATAAAAAATTTGAATAACCAAAATGACCCAGAGTAGTAAGATCCTCCCCACATTCTACCCAATCTTCATTACTGACTTCTTCAAAAGTCATCTTCATCAGACTCTGATAGGGGCTCTCCCGCCTTTACCTTCAACGCCCGCCTCTTCTCCTTAGCCTTGAGCTCCTTACGGGTGAGCTTCCGCTTGCTCTTCACTTTGGACACGCTATGCAAGGGAAAAATATCAGTACAAGTCACGATGATTGAACCGAGTCACAATGGATACATACTTTCCGAAAGCGTCAGTGACAGTCTCCTGCTCCTTCATTTCGAGCTTCTCTTGTGGTCCAGACTTCTCCTTGGCGCCAGAGATAGACAAACGACCAGCCTCAACGTTCCACACCTCAGGGCAGATAGCACCAGTGAACTCCCGGTTGTGAGAAATGATGACAACACCTCCACCAAAGTCCTGGATGGCGCCAGCAAGAGCACCCAAAGAGTCACGGTCAAGGTAGTTGGTAGGTTCGTCAAGCACAAGCATGTGGGGGTTGTTCCACATGGCGGCACCAAGAACGACCTTCACCTTCTGTCCTCCAGAGAGACCACGGATACGGCTGTGAGTACCGAACTCGGCGGGGAGGCCGACATCCTCCAAGTGCTTCTGTACGTTGGCCTGGGTCAGAGGGCGTTGGTACATACCCTCCTTGGCTGCCTCCTTCTCATCGAACCACTGAACAAGCTTCTCGAAGCCCCAGTCCTCGAGACGGTCGCGAGAGTGCCAGGTGTTGTCGTCATGAGGACGGTTCAACCACTTGACTTCGTATTCGTAAGAACGCTTAGCCTTACGACGACCCATCAACTCTTCGAAGAAACGCTTCTCTCCGTCAATAACGATAGCCTTCTTGATGGCAGCCTCCTCTTCAGGTGTGAGCTGACGAGCAGCCTTGACAAGTGCTTCTCTGTCCTCTCCGTACTGGTAACGCCAACGAATGTATTCGTTGGGAGTTTTGTCCATGTGCTGCTCGACGTGGTGGAAAGCGTGCTGAGCAACGTAGGCGACACGCAAGTTGGGGTGCTTCCAGACGTCACCGCTGCCAGCGACAAGCTCACCAGTGAGAAGCTTGATCATGGTAGACTTACCAGCACCGTTGGGACCAATGACGGCAACACGCGAGTTCAAAGAACACTGCAACGAAATGCCGGTAAGAGCGGGCTTCGTAGTCTTAGGGTATGTGAAGTTAACGTTGATCATTTTCAGGATGGCCTTGTCCTTTGACTTGATACCCTCCAAGAATCCAGGTTCCGGGAACTTGAACTTGATGACAGCGGCAGAGAGCTCGTAGTACGACTTGGTCTCAGGCTTCACTTCAACGAGCTTCGACAGGTTACCCTTGTAATTCTTGAGTTTGCGGTTCTCGTAGTGGATAATGTTGGTGCAAACGGAGTCCAGGAATCCAGAGTCGTGAGAAACAATCATGGAGGTGACGGTCTTGAGGCCGGTGAGGTAGTTGACCAACCAAGCAACGTTGTCAACATCCAAGTGATTGGTAGGCTCATCCAAAAGCAAGATGTCCGCATTCTGGAGCATGGCACGAGCCAACTCCAACTTCATCTTCCACCCACCGGACAGAGATCCGACAGGCTGGGCAAGGCGCTCCTCGTTGAAACCAACAGACCGGAGAGTTTCAGCGACCTCATCCTTCTTAGCCATCATGGCAGGGTCGGCCAAAACGAAGTCCAAAACCGGGAAGTCAGCCTCCTCAGCTTGAAGGTTGTGCTCAACAAAGACGGTTTTCAATTCGTCTGCCGGAGGGAAACCTTCGACCTGCCCGTTGGCAATAGCCCTCATCAGAGTAGTCTTACCAACACCGTTGGGACCACAGAGACCGTAGCGCTGACCACGGACGAGACGCAGCTTGGTAGTGTTCAACAAAATCATACCACCGTAAGCGAGGGAGAACTCGCAGTTGCAAAGTTCTTCACCTTCATCCTCCTCTTCCTTGTGCTGAGCCTTCTGACGAAGCTTGTCGAGCTCGTGGTAGTGGGCAACAAGGGGCTTGGCAACAGCGCGGGCCTTCTCCTCACCGATGAAAGGAGCGAGGTAAGGAACGGTGGCGGGGTGCCAGTCAGCAACGCTGAAGATGCGACCATCGAACATGGCCTCTACGTGGGACGCGAGGTACTCCAGAGTCTCATTGTCAATCTCAGCATTGATGTGCTTCTTCAAGGTGTCGAGAACTTCCTGGTGAGCATCAGCCTTGCGCTTGTTGGTGGTCTCAACATCTTCGACCTCGACATCCGCACCACCACCGACACGGATGAGGGTGGCTTTCGCCTTGGAGGCAACCTCACGGAGCTCAGGGTCGGCGGCAACTTCAATAATACGCTCAACACCAGGGAGAAGGTTGGGAAGGAATTGGTGTGCTTCAGCTGGGTCCTCAACAAGTTTGCACATGTTGTCAATGATCACACAAGTCTGACGAAGCACTTGGGGTTTGCGCTCAGCAATACCACGGGTGAGAAGAGGCACCATGATGGAAAGAGTGGGCGCCTTGACTTCAGTGACGAAAGTGGTGGCGGCAAGCTTGAAGACACACTCCGGAACCTCCTCAGGGTTGGCGATACAGCTGATCAAGGACGGCAAGAAGGGGACGATATCAATGTTGTCAATGGTGCCGGTAACCTGGGTCATTGCCTCCTTGGCAGCGATCTGGACCTCAGGCTTGGTGTCCCACATACAAGTAGAGACCTCGGGGAGAATGATGGGCATGCAAGAGCATACCTGGGAAGCAGAGTGCTCTGAGAGACGGCCAAGGTACTTGAGAGCGGCAACCTTTGTTTGCCACTTCTTCTCGTTGGAGAGGAGGGACAGGAGGAGGGGAACGAGGAATCGGACAGAGAAACGGCCAGGGAGCTTGAAGAGAGCGTTACCGGCCTCTTCGGCGGCGGCACGGACATCCTTGTCCTTGTCACCAAAGAGCTCAATGACGACGGGGAGCTGGTTCACGAGGTAAGCCTCTCCAGAGTGACCGAGGGACTCGACCAATGCGGTGTATGTGAAAGCGGCACCTTCGCGGGAAGCAGGAGACTTCTTGTTCTCGGTCGCCTTCTTTAGCGCATCAATGATGCCGTACTGTGTAAGACCAACACGGGCGGTCGCGTTTTTGACGAGACCGGCCAGGTCCTTTGCGGCCGCACTACGCTCATCAGAGGTAGCAGCGGTTGTGATTTGCTGGAGGAGGTCGTTGACCAAGGTAGTGGTCTTCGGGTCAGCCTTTGCAGCCATTGTGGTGTATGATAAAACGAGGTAAATTAAGTATCCAAACTGTATTTCGTCCTGGATCATTCGACGTCCGTCAGCACAAGCGATTCCTTCACCGTCAACAAACACAAGGTGTGAGAGTGTGTGAACTTACCAGCGAAACTTGCTTTTCTAGCTAGTCGCTGTATGGGTCTAAACAGAGTGGGTAGCCAGCAATACACATACACACACGGGGATGCGTATTCTACTCTGCTTTGGAGGTGTGTAGCTGGTTCGCCCGAGAGCGTAAAGTGGAGAACCGGGGCCAAAAAGGAGGTGTGGGGGGGCGAGCGAACGGGTTGCCGCCTTAAATATTCCGTTTGCGCTGGAAACTCGCTCGCCGACGTTGCGCTGCGTCCGAAAAAGACACTGGAAAAAAATTATCCCATCAAAAGGTGGCACAGTAAGGCACAGCCATGCAACACGCATCTCACACACGTAATCCGCCTTGTGAATATATCGATATCGCATCGGCTCAATAGATTATTACGTTATGCTATTAATAACACATAACACGGACGCGCACGTTCATCCGCTGGAAAACATCCGCTTGGGTGCAAACTCACAAGAGGAAAGTTAGAGACATGGTGAAAAAGGTATATATGTACAGAGAAGGATGTTACAGGATAGCTCATTATGCGGGTGTTGTTGTTTCGCGCTGATTTCCGTCGTTGTTGCTGCAACACGCCACTGAGTCGCTGCATCCACCCAAGGTTGATGATTTGCAGCACGTGATGCTCTTCCCAGGAATGCACGCTGCTGATGTCGATGTACCACTGCGTATTGCTGAACGACCGTTTGGTCGCACCTTTCGGTCCCTAGGTGGGCCATGGTTCGGCGTCCAAGCCCCCAAAGAATCGCGCGCATAAAAGTCCATCGGATACCGCTCTTGCCATTCTACGCATTCAAACAAGACCGCCAACTCGTACGGCGTCAACAGAGGCTTCGGGAATGCATATCCCCAGTCGATCGAAAGTCGGGGGCACGCGACTTGCACCCAAGCATCCACATCCTCGAACAACGCCAATTTCGCTGGAAAGATCTCGGACAACAACACCACAACGTACGGTATTGACCGGCTATCCAATTGTGACCGAAGGTAATCTAACACCTTGGGTGATCCTTGACGGCCCAATGTGCCCATGATAAGTCCAAACCTTTTCGCCGTCTTGGCCTGTGTGATGGCATGCTTGCGCAAGGAGAGCATCTCGTCGTGTTCATACCGTTCGCGTGTGAATTGTTTCGAATACGGATCGTACCGGTACGCCGGGATCGTTGGGTTGGCGATCATAATCGCCTCCAAGTGAAATCTACCGTCTCCAAGGTAGCTAAAAGAGCGTGCGGGTTAGCGCTTGAAACTGGGCACACACAATCACAGAACGTGGAACACTTACATCAATATGCCATGTTCCGCCAATCGCGGCGCCGTACAACCTAACACCTCTCCCGGCGAAAGCGGTTTCGACTGTGGTATGGAGACTTCAAAGTACGGCTCCAAAATTCGCTTCGCTTGCTGTAGGGAACTCAGGAACTGCACGGTTGCAACCAACACTAGCCTTCTTCCACTCTCAAAATTGTACTTGACAGTTTCCACAAAATGAGCCGTGTCAATGCCAATGTCCACAAACACATACATCATCTTGATAGGCGTGACATCCACCGGCACAAGGCAACTGTGTCCGTAGTGTATCATAAAATCACATCCTATCGCACGCGCAACAAAATCATCCACGCAGCACGCGCCGTAAGTGACATCCCCCATCACCAACGTTTCCACGTTCCCAAACCGCTCGAGTATATCCGCTATTGCCAGCGAAAACATTAATAGACCTTCCGGGAATTGCAGAGCCACTCTCGTCGCCTTGTTCTTTCGAATTTGCCATATGCTTTTATGGATCTCAAAATTGTAATTGCTGGGAAGTGATTTGATGGCTGCATTCAGCCCTGCGTCTTCAAGGATATCTTCGGGAATGTTGTTGACAACTCGTGTTATGCTGGCAACCGCTGGCACCACTGATTGATACAAAAAGTTTACACTATCGTAAACAACAAATTGCAAGCACATTATTGACCCTACCTTGTACGGCGTCCTCAATGTTGCCTGTGGTGGTCCTTTCCCCGTTTGCGTTTCGTCGTCGTCCCACAAATCGTTTCCGCGGATGTGCTGTACGCGACTCAGCAGCACCACTCGGTGCATCGCCGCCAACTTCTAGCATTTGGGTGGCACTCGTTAATGCTTCTATGGTCGTTTCCTGTGAGTTTGTCATGTCGTCTATCCGTACGAAAATGCAGGCGAATTCCTCAAAAAGTCAAAACCTTTCGCCAAAAGAAATGTTAACCCGAAGCGCTATCGATAACACAAATGTGATCGTGTTTCGGACAACCCATCGAAGTGTGACATTTCTACCAAACTAGGCTATCACCTAACGCATCCACCATCATGTCGACAATGTCTTTATCCAACCAATACATGTACGACCTCCTCTCGATCCCCCGCATCCCAACCCTCCGCGAAACAATTGCACGAATCCCAGCCGTTTACTTTATCCCGTTTACGATACTGCTGACCTTCTTCACATATACCCTGCTGCGTGCATTACTGGGCGTTTTAAAGTCTGCTGCAAGCACTGCGTACACTGGTGCAAAGTTAGCGTTGATGGTTGGGGCGATTGCTTGGACGTATCAGACGTGGCACAGATGGACGGAGGGATGGTGACACAGCTCTTAATGTTCCGGCGATTTTCGTAAAGAAAGTTGGTGCAGAGTACAACGACACCACTGCAAACGTAAGGGAAGAAATGGTGGCATAATTACGGCCGGTCTGGAAAAGCATGACACCGTGGAGCCCTTCACTATCACTCTTTGTATTTGGAAACTACGGAAATTGCCTAGAAATCGTCAATTTGATCAAACCTACTATACTCGCTTCTCTCCCGTCAGCGGCTACGCGAGGAAAACACCGCTAACGAACTGGCTGTAATCATAACCATCTCCCTTGGGCGGCATGCGCTGCTTGAGCAACTCGACAACATTGGGAGTCAAACCTCCGCGGTATAAGTCTGTCTCCGTAATGTAGGGCTGTATACGACAAAATGAAGATTCAGTACACGTGCTCTGCCCATTTGAAAACATAGCAAATTGCGTACCTTATCTTCCGCCAACGTTTGGAAAGACAGTATTAGTTGATCAGAAGTAACACGGTCTTCTTGCTGCGCCCGCATGTAATCGATGAATCTCTCAAAGGAGACCTCTCCAGAGCCACCTGAAACGGTCGCAAGAATTTTTTCAAACTCGGCGTCGTCAATTGCGGTACCTTCTGCTTGCAATGCCGCCCTGAACTCCTCGCGGATCAAGGAATTGTCGTTGTCTTTGTCGAACTGACGGAATGTCTCTGTGAAGTCCTCGAGTTGCTCTGCGGTGATGTTGGTCTTTGTGCGCGCAACCATCTGGTTCTCAATGAACGATGACTTGTTCACCACCGATTGCGTGAGAATGCCAAAGTCGAACGATAAATCGTCCACAGAATATATGGTGTACTCATTGTCCTCAATGTTAGCCTCCCTGCAATCGTCATTTAACTTTTCAACATTCCGCAAAGCATCTTTCAAAGGCTCCAGTCGCAAAATAAGTGATTGCACAGTGTCCAACTGGGATTCCAGTTCTCCCTCGAGCTCAGCCAATCCCCGAGAAATATCGTTCAAATTGGCTTGGAAGTCGTTGGCAGCATCGGCAAACTGCTTTTTCAAGTGATCCTTAATGTCCCGAATGTAGATCGTCAAACCGCGTTTCCTGTCAGCTTCAACAGAAACCAACTGGTCCCATCTCACGGACAAGTCCTGCAAGGTAAGACCCTCAGGAGGAGAGTACGACCGCAAGTTGTACGTCTTCAGCTTTGTCTGAATATTGCCAAGCAAGGCAGCGAGGTCACGCCTCTCAGCTACCCAGCCGCGTTTGGTTGTGCTCTTGTAGGTTTCAAACTCGTGCAATTGACGACGTGCATCGGTGTAACCAGCAAACGTAGAGCTTCTCTTCCAGTGAGTCTCCACATTGCCAATGGACTCAATGAGGGTCCGGACGCGACGTTCATAGTCATTTTGCATATCCCAACTCTGCTGCATTACTTGACCAAGCTGCCCGACACGGCGACCGGCGACACCGAGTTTGTCTTGGACAGAGAAGGCGTGAAAGTATTGAGCAACGTAGGTCATCACCGAGCGCTCATCGGGTTTGATAACGTCAACAATATCCTCCACTTCAAACAGTTTTGGAATGCCGAGTTCCCTTTCAGCGACATCGAAAGCCAGTTGAGTATTCTCGTGCTTCTTGCTCTGAACAGTCGGGGTGCGTAAGCAGTAATAATGCGCAAATGGGTTCCATATTTCAAGATCGTCGTACCTTATCGAGCTTCCAATAGTCCAGCAGGTCGGGGCGGTGGCGGTGGATAAGCGCACACAAAGCCAACCCATCTTGCCAGCTGTGTGAACAAAATCAGTTGTTGGTGTTGAGTGATATCGCATCAGCAAGAATATGTGGCTGCCAACCTGAAGGTAAAGTCCTTGATGTGGAAGTCGGAGGCGTAGGGTGTCGTGCGCTTTTGGCACCACAACAACAAACCTTCCTTTGCGGTAAGACCTTCTTCACTGATTTCCGCAATGGTAAAGCGCAAGATGATAGTCCAGATTAATCCCAGGATGAGCTTAAGGTTGGAGTCCACAATGTCCTTATCGTTTGCACCGTAGTTAGCAGGGTACGGAATGACAAAATCGATGAAAGGATGCTATCGTGACGCACCTCGGCACCAATGTTGGTGAGGTTAACACCACGGCGTCGAATGAACTCGAGGGCCTTGTTCATATTTTCAACCTTTTGGATCCGCAACTTGGGATTCCGGTTGTAACGACCGAGAGATTCATCGCCAATGATCTCCAACAACTGAATAAGCTTTTCACCCGTGCTAAGGTCGTTATCAAGGGTTTGGATAGGCTCAACATCTTTCTGCTTCAGCTGATTATTGATCCAATTTGCAAATGCTGTGAAGATGTATGTAGTATCAGCATGAGATAAATGAAACGATGCTCTTAAGTAGCTACAAACTCTTCTTTTGGATGGTTTCCCAAGTGCGATCCATCACCCTGCATTCTACGTTAGAGGTGCACTAGTGACCGTACTCCTCCAATACAAAACAATCACAAACCTGGCATTGTCTTGGACAACCTGTTGAGAGGCCTTACTGGGTGAGAAGGCATCGGAAGATGCTTGATGCCATGACATTCTGGAAAGAAGAAAGCCAACAGAAATCTACTACAACTATAACTACTACCAAGTTCAAACAAATACTCAAACAAGTCTAGCGGTTGACAGTGTTCCGTGGTCAAAGTCAACGTAAGTGTAAATAAAGCAGGCGGCGTTGCGGAGATTCGATGGTGTCATCCAAAAGCGACGCGTGCGTTAATTATAAAAACGCTTTGCGAAGTTGCGACTTTGCCGGCGATGGTTATTGACACTGATTTTAGGTCTAAGAAGCATGGTACTCTTTATGTGTAATACAGAGAGTGCTCCTGTCACTGCTGTTCAGGTTTTGCCCATAGAGCAAAAGGCCCCGAAGGCAGGATAGGTACCCATACCCGTCGTGTCTAGGGTGCTTCAATGTATGATTTACTGGACCACATACACCCTTTCCTTCTCAACCTTATGTAATTACGACCCGCAATCCTTAATTCCGCCACTGTCAGTGAAGACTCCTATTGCTTTGGCTCTGCTCAATCAAGCATAGCAGAAACACGGCCCTCGTCCAACGCGACAAACTACAAAGTTGCCAGCATCATCTACCTTTCTCTAACCATCCCCACCATGCCCATAATGCCCACAATGCTCACGATGCCCCATCAGTGGAGATAAAACCTCTACACATCACATCAATGCTCAATGCGTACGTTTGATAGTTAATGCATGCTCTGACATGCAACAATTAATGCGTCGCGTCGGAGACTTCTGATACGCGCTAGTGTTAGGGTTGTGCCGTGCCACAGACGTCGCCGGTCGCTTTCCAAAGTTGCAACTCGCAACTGGCGAAAGCAACGATGAACGGACGCCGAGGATAGGCTTAACTAGAACGACGGCAACTCAAAACGGCGAGCGGGCGTGAGCCGTATCAGACGGGAGAACGACAGGAAGAAAAGGGGAAAAAGGCTGAGGCTAGCGACGTTGCGGAGGAGCGAAGCGGGAAAACGGGAGGGGCGTTGGGTCTCATATCTTCTTCGTATAGTAGTCAGTAGAATACACATACCATCACAGGGCCATGGCAAATAGGAAATTACTAGGTGTGTGTTCAGGTTATAGGGTCTAGGAAAAGATATCTGCGATGCGCGGAAGGGCTGCAGATCCCGGAGTTGCGCTTGGCACTGCCGAAGCATCAAAGTTGTTATGCTGTTGCTGATCAACATCCTTTTCCACAATTCTGCTCTAGGCGAGATTGACAAGGTTCTCAAGCGTGTCAGCGAGGGTGTTGAGGCCTTTCGGGAAACCTTTGATAAACTCGACGCCGCGACGACACCGGCACAAAAGGAGAAATATGAAGGTGACTTAAAGAAAGAGATCAAGAAGCTCCAACGATTACGAGATCAAATACGAGGATGGCTTTCGTCGAGTGAAATCAAGGATAAGCGCGCCTTGGAGGATAACCGGCGGCTAATAGAAGAGGTATCCTTGGAACCCCATCCTTGGTCCTTTCGAAGGATCCTTGACATTGACGATTGCGTTACTCATGTAGCAAATGGAACGATTTAAAGCTGCAGAGAAGGCCTTAAAGTTGAAAGCGTTCTCCAAGGAGGGCCTGCTACAACCGCAAAAGTATGATCCCGAAGTCAAAGAGCGCGAAGATCTCGAGGAGTGGATAGCAGAAACTGTCAAAGAACTCAATCGTCAAGTTGAAATATTTGAAGCTGAACAGGAAAGTCTACAGGTGGCAATGCGAAGAGGGCGAAAAGGTGGCGATGCTGCCAAAGCAGAGCGTTTATCCGAAATCGACCACCACGTTGATCGACATAAGTGGCATATGATGCAACTAGAGATTATTCAGCGAATGCTTGCCAACGAGGAACTGAAGACGGATCAAGTACGGAATTTGCATGGCAGCGTTAGCGCACACATTCTACTGTTGTTGACTGTCTGCGTACGCTCTATAGGTGAAGGAGATCAAGGAAGATGTTGATTACTACGTGAAAAGCAACCAAGATCCAGATTTTGACGAAAATGAATACATTTACGAGGACCTGAATCTTGAGAACATTGAAGTTGAAGCTTATGGCATAAAGACTGACGATGTACACGATAACAATGTCGATGGTGCGGAGCCGTCCTTCATACGTTCTCTATGCTTCCTGTGACTAATTATGACGGCGTACCTATTTCCTAGAGCCGTCAACGCCGCCAAAAGAAAAGGAGGTGAGACAATGGCGATCATGGGCTCATAGTTGCCTCAAGCTAACCACGTCATTGATTAGCCGGAGGCAACGACTCCTGCAAGAGAAGACATCCATGACGATTCTGCAAAGCGAAAACCAAGCAAGGACAAAGACGATGAGGTAACACTTTAGTTTTGGCGATACATGAACACCACTTATCGAATGAACTCACCTTTCACAGATAACTACCCCATCCAAAACCAAACCTTCGACGCGAACTGGTATAACTGATTGTTTACTTCATTTCTCGTCGTTCTATCTTCCTAATTACCAATGAGCAGCGAAAACACCCGTAACGGCAAAAACACCGGCAAAGGTAGTGACGCCTGTACCGCGGCCGACGGTGCCAACTCCTCGGCCTGCCGAGCCGGTCCCGCCACCGAGTATGACTGTACGATATTCTGCCGCGGCGGCAGCGTCAACACCAGTCACAGATGGGCCGAAGATAGCACAGCCGACATCCCTTCCGTCGCGATCTGCAGGTAGCATGCGACATGTACTTGGACCGATTGACACTTCTGCTGATGCGCCAATTGCAGCCACAACCGCAGCGCCAGTTGCAACTTCATCCCGTCAAGCGACCCCTGCCGCAGCCACACGAGTCAACACACAATCCGCTCCATCAGCAGGGAGAGAAATTGCTGAGCCTTCGCCTACAAATATCATGCAAGCTGCCGGCCTACAGAAGGTATGTTGATATTGTGTAATTTGAAGGCTGCGATTATCTAGTTAACTATTTGTTGGTAAAGTCTAAGGATGATGCAACACCGGAGACCATTGAGAGCAGATTACCAGCATCACTTGCGGATCTTGTCCATTCGTTTGAGGCGACGCGAGAGCGATGTGAGTATCTACGATGTGAAATTTATGCATAGATCATATATTAAAATCTACTGTAGCGACGAAGCCGAAAGAAATCGCGGACGCGCGCTATCTGCAGAACATACTGACAACAAGTTTACAGTTTTTACCGGATCCGCTGGATTCTGAACGGTAATGATACGGATACATCACCTTTTATTATGATATTGACAGCTTATCCTCGGGCTCTTTAGGCCGAAACATTATTTTCCGAAAAACCCATACCCTGTTCCAAGCTATTATCCACAAACGCCTCTACCGTATTTTGATAGCCCGGGCATGTTTGAGAAGTTCGATCTCGATGTTTTGTTCTTCATATTCTACTATCATCAAGGAACGTACCAACAGTAAGTCTCCTCACTGTCGAAACGTATCCTGTGTATGTTTACTGAGCCCAAACATTACAGATACTTGGCAGCACGAGAACTGAAACGACAATCATGGCGCTTCCACAAGAAGTTTCTGACGTGGTTCCAACGAGCACATGAACCAACACAAATAACAGACGAGTTCGAGCAAGGGACATACATCTACTTTGACTATGAAGGTGAATGGTGCCAGAAGCGAAAAACGGAATTCAGGTGGGCTGGCTCTCGCATTCGTCCCGTTCTTGTCGCTAGCATTCAACAGGTGCTGTCTAGGTTTGAATATCGCTATCTGGAGGATGCAGAAATGTAGTTTTAGAGTGCCCCACACGACAGAGGAAATACATTTATTGTTTACAGGTCTATGAAAGTGAATATGTACATTCTAACGCGCTGGACGACGGTTCACTTCAGTTTTACGACCTGCTGGTCGTGAGACTACAGAGAACAGAGTTCATTGGAAGGTTGCAGGAAAGGTAGTCAATGCAATGACAATGCATACCTTGTTCTGAAAGACATAGGTCACCGCGCCGGTCGCGAGGCCCTCTTCCCGAAGAATGGAATCGAACGTCTTATGCAACTCTAGCTTGCTGAAATGGCTCCAAGTACTGGTATCAGCCGCCCCCGCACCAGCACTGATCTCATTTTCCGGCGGTTTGATGACCTGCATGCCTTTGACGCAACGTTTGCATCGAAATGTGTCGTGTGTGTCGCTCATGGTGTTCTCATTGAGAATGAACAGTTGCCGCAAACTTTCGAGGGAAAAATGGCGTTCCACATCCTCTTCCGCATCGACCACACAACTGGGGACAATAAACTTAGAGATTGTCAAGTCGATGCTCCTCGACCCTGGGCTTACCTGCTTAGAGACTGTTTGTGTGCTTGACCTATCGATTTTCGCGTGAGTGTGTGCGTACTACGACAGAGAGAGAACTACTGCGTACGTTGAAAGATTTTTTCCTCAATTGACCCGGTGGCAATGAACCGGTAAATGAAGCAAGTCTTCTTCTGCCCATCTGTCACAAGCAAGTAAGCACGGAATGCAGTGATACGAGGAGGTATGTTCGGCACGCACCTCTCCACACTCGTGCTAATGCTTGCGCGTCATTGGCCGGGTTCCAATCGGGATCAAAAAGCACCAATCGATTCGCCCCAATCTATATTAGATCACAGCGGGACTCAGAATAAATATTGGTGATGACAAGGGGTCAGCCATCTCTTACCAAATTGATGCCACATCCACCAGCTTTGCTAGAGAGGAGAAAAATGAACTCCGGGCTCGCCGGGTCGTTGAAGCGGTCCACAAGCTTCTGCCGCTTGGGAATGGTCATAGTCCCGTCTAATCGCAGAAAACCCCATTTTCTCATCCGACACATCTTCTCAAACATGTCCAATGTCTGGGTGTAATTGCTGATGAGGACCATTTTGTCACTGGTGGTATTTTTCATTTTTCCAAGCATCTTATCCAGAAGCAAGAGCTTTCCAGACAACTCCGACTGGCATCCATTGGTGTCGTAGTTGGGAGGCAACAAGGTCCCGGCATTTTTTAAATCCGAGATATCGATCAGCGCGGGGTGGTTGCAAAGTTTTTTCAAGAAAGTGATGGCTTTTAGGCCTTGCGAACCACCGCCGGCCTTGCCAGCTTTACCACCGCCTTTTCCGTCCTCATCCAGAAGCTTTTTGACAGCCTTCGACTGGGCGAACGATTTGTACAGCTGCGCTTGAACATCTGTCAATCGACAGAACACGACATGCTCGTACTTGACTGGCACTAACGCCACATATAGATGTCAGTATGTCATCTACAATTGACACAGCTGCCAAAAGGTACTCACAATACTTGGTCAACAGATCAGCTGTTCGGCGAATGATAAACTTATTCGCGACCGCCAGCAGCTCTTGCAGCTTCTCCTCGCTACACTTTCTATCTTTCTCATCAGCATCCGCATCTCGACCCCGCAGGATAGGTATCTCGAAGTTCTTCCGGAACTCGGAACTAGTGCCGAGGACATCTGGGATTGCGAAGCTCAGGAGTGCGAAATATTCTATAGGACATGAAGTCGTCAATCAATTATCAGTTGGGTGTACGCTTCGCTTCATATATGCGTACCAGTTAGGTCATTCTACAAATAGCAAAGCGCAGATGGTGAGATGTTGTTCGCTGTTGAACTCGGTGAGCATTGCCATGACAAACCTGAATGGGTGTGCCAGAGAGGATGACTCTTCGTTTCGCGTTCAAAGCATTGAGAGATTGATACGTCAACGAGTCGGCATTTTTCAATCGGTGACCTGCGCGAAACCGGTGAGCAGTATAAACCAACTGATTTAACATGTTATCAGACCTTCGTCGCATAACAAAAGTCCAATTTCAGTTTGCTGTAAGATTTTGCTATACGTTCGTAGAGTCTCGTAGGAGACGATCAACACTGGCTGCACAATAGCACGACCTTTGTCAGCCACAAACTTGCGCATGTCCTTTTCGGTCTGCTCTTTTGATCCTTTGTTGTCACATGCGAAGGGTCTTATGCTATTTTCGCCAAGCCATTTCGTGAGCTCATTCGCCCAATTCTTCACCAGACTCGACGGACAGGCAATTACAGCCTGAAACGGGTGTGTAAGGAGAGGCGGAGCTTTGTGCAACGTGCCCACGTACCTTGTCAATCGTGGGCTTTCCAGGTTCCGGAGATTGCTTCAGTAATGTCCATAACAGCGTGATACCTAATTTGTAGAAGCATTGAGTAATGACCTCCAACATGTAGCCATCTCCACTCCTTACACTGCAGCGTCTTGCCGAGGCCCTAAATGCGAGCAGTGCGGTTAATACTTGAAATTACTCCTTGAGACGGGTCTGCAGGTTGTAACATACCATTTCGTCCGCCATAATGCATCCATACGCATTCTCAACGGTCTTGCCGGTCACGCAGTTGTAAAGAAAGCGAACACCTTCGATTTGATGAGGTCTTAGGATGTTCGCTAGTCGCGGATCGATAACAACATGCACCTCAGGTTTAGGGTTGGAACCGAGAGCCGTCGATTTCAGCGCTTCCAACTGTTCCGTAGGAGATAAGGCCTTCGGTGTATGCAAGACGATGGCTCCTTCCGCTTCGGGGTCGTGCAAAGGGCCTTTGTAAACGTTTACGCGTGGACGAGTCCCTAGTGTTGATCCGACTCTCACACCACCCGCACAATCGGGCTTTCCGCTCACAAAAGTTGGGACCTACACAGGCACCCGCGTTACAACTCCCAGTTCTTATACGTTGCGAAAAACGAAGACCAGCACCTTGAATCGTTGCGTCAGCACCTGGCGATTTGGTACTAATCCAGAAGCTCGCGAGCCCAAAGGTTTTTGCACATTCAATTTTGGCGACAGAGGTATCCTGCCCTTTTCTGTACCGCCCGTGGTCCTGGCCACAACTTTATGCTTCTTAGGGGATCTGGATTCTGCATCCTCGTCATCCAAACTCATCTGACTGAAAGTTTTCCCGTCAGTCCACTCTTCGTCTTCATCCGATCCATCACAATCACGTCCTTTGTGGTTCTTCGTTACTGTTTTACGCTTCATAACGCCCGGCCCTTCAATCGTTCGTTCGAGTGCGACAAAGCCGTTGAAAGGTCTCCCACGCTGATTTAACGCGCTCAAAAGTCCCGTCCGGTATTAATTGCACAGCCACTCAACCATAACCCCGTACTCCGCTCTTAAATAGCGTGTTCGCTCTGAAAAAGCGACCTGACCATTGGTTTGCACTGACCGGTACAAAACGTTCCTTCTGCATCCGAGCAACGCCTCTTCATCTCTCTTGGGCTGATAAAGTTTTTCTCCGTGACATGGTTACATGTAAATGTCTATGATATTAACTGCTGTCATGTAGGACAGCTATAAGAATCTAGCTCAAAATTCCATACTTGAAGGTTTGTGTCTGCAGAATGGGCAGTGCCCGTGAGTCAGGACTTGATCTACCCATTCTTCCTCAAGGAAAAAGTGCCGGCACTCGTTACATAATCTGATGGGTACATCCGATACCATTACGCGATAATACTCTGGCGGAACGCACTTTTTATCCCATTGTCTAATCAGCACGATCGGCGAATCCATGGCCATCAAGACTTTTCGCCCTACTTTCACAGGAGAGTATGTTGTGGCAGATCCACGCTGCAGGGCTGCCAGTTGGCGCGTAAAGGGGTCGTCCCGTGACAAAGCGGATGATGGCTTTGATCCAGCCAGCCCACCAGAGCTATCAGAATCACTCCCGTCGTGAAGTTTTTGGATCATCTGCTTCCGTCGCTTGTTGGCCGATGCAGGGGGATCCATTGCGATGAGTCTTGACGCTTCGTCATGCGTTATGTCACGATCCACCTCAAAGCGAACGACTGGTAGGCTTAGGAATGAGTAGAATGAGTGCACAAATGGCTCTAAGCAATTTGTGCAATGGTCGCCTTTTGAGCTTAAGAGGGGATTCAATGCGGAACATTGGTAGCATATAGGTTGCAGCGTATCTTTATCTCGCATCGGCTTGCTTCGAATAGTCAAAGATCCTACTTCGATTGTCTCTTGCCACTCAGCGGGTATGCACATCAGTTGAAGTTTCTCGTAGATATCCCTTCCCAACTTGAATGCTTCTAGCGTCCGGCAAAGCTTCGTCAGAGCGTACAACACTGTCACCTTCGAGATTCCCAATACCGGCTGGTTATGATTGAGGTAGTGCAGGGTAAATCGCGCCATGTTAAATAGCGTCTCCGGCTGATGCATGGTAAAAGGCTGTTCTACGTATTCGGAGATGTGATAATACGCATAGTAGACTTCCGATAGCCTATAGGTTTGATGGAAGTTCTGAAGACAGCGCTTCTGCTCCCTATTCAACTCTTCAAACGACAGATTGTCTGGAAGGAGGTCAAGATGTTCTCGAGCGCTCAACCAATAGTAATAAGCAACATCATCGTAACGCTGCTCGATCACCGCGTTCTCCCTAAGCTGTTCCAGTACGTGAACGGCTTCCTCACGGTACCCAGCCTTTCTATATGTCTCCTGCGCTTCCAAAAAGCGATCGTTCATTGCCAACCATCGCGCATAAGGAAGATGAAGTTTCTCGGTAAATTCCGGGTGAATTTCAACAAGTCGAAACGCTTCGTCCCAATGCAACAATTCAATATGAAGTTCTAACAACTGTTCGAACCTTCCAATCTTCGTCAATGTTTCGATTGCGTACGCATACTGAGCATTTTTGCGGAATAGTTGGAGGCAACGTTCCAATTCTGGCGTGTCAGACGGTGTCAGGCGACGCACAATTCCTATCAGCTCATCCATTGCGCCAGCTGGTCCGAGTATATCAATTGCTTTCATATACTCTCCAATTTCGACATATGTACTTGCGGCTGCCATTGGGTCGTTCCTGTCGTGTTGACTTTGTGCTTTCTGCTTTAAGATGGTATCTAAACCCGAATTTGTCTGTTGTGCGATCTGCGTAGCGTATTCCCACATATTCAGGTCGGTAAACATTTCAATTGCTTTCTGTGGATGCCCTGACCGTTTATACAGTTTGGCGGCCTGTTTGTATCCAGAAATAAATCATTGTGAGAAAGGTAAAATCCTCCTGCAAGCTGTACCAATTACCTCATGATAACGCTTGGTGCAGGCATAGACCTCGGCCATGAAATATTCGAGGTCGTTCTTGCCTTCAGCTTGCATACGGCGAATGTTCCGTATTAATGTCATTACGTGAAGATCACGCAAACGTGCAAACGCCTTTTCTGCGACGTCTAATCGCAGAGCTTCCAATGCACCGAGGCCAAGCTTTCTCCAATCTGTCTCGGTTACTCCGAGGCATGCCACTTTGTATGCAGCATCATAGTCCGCTTTTTCCACGTATTTCACCAAAGATGCTGATTGTGGAACATCCACAGTTGTCATAGCATAAACATGCAAACAGAAGATCCGCGAGCCGGTAAATCCCACTACGAAACCTTGCATTTTTTGTTGATGTGGAGGAAAATTACCGGCCTTGATGCTCAACGTATTATTGCCTGAGTAGCACAGAATATCCTCTAGTTCACTGTTCCACGCTACACTGCTTGCATCCGGTTCTTGATATAGGAGTTGCTTTGTTTTTACATCATACACCAGACACGTATTGTTCTCATCGACTACAGCAAGCTTTCTCCTCGTTAAGCTCAAGTCAAGGCATCGTATTGAGGCGGTTTGCTTGATGAGAGGAATTGGGAAAGCATTGTTGATGAATATCTGAAATACTTGACCATTTTTTAGGCCCACTAGTAATCCTTCTTTTCCGCGTGGCCCACCGATAACCTTTATGTAACGTACTAGAGCGTCCAAATTCCATTCTCTTTCTTTTTCTCCAGCAACATTGTAACATTGTAGTTTTTTATCGAGGCATAGCACAATATGTTTCGATGTCACGACCAAAAGGTTACACTCCAGTGTTTTGTGAATTTTGTCTTTGATCCGATAGTGGACATCAGATGCACCGTCATTGAAGAGCTCGTATACTATAATTTTGTCGCCTAGCTGAACGGCAAGCCTCTCTTTGTAAACGGCAATCTTCTTGACATAATCTCGGCATCTGATACGCGCTCGCTGATCTGTTGTTAGATGTTGGATGACAACATCTGTCATATTCTCTCGATATGCATAGCGGTCATTGTGCAGGCCGTGCACAGTGTTGAATGCGATCTTATACACCGCAACTGTGCCGTCATGGCACCCTATTGCAACGCAGTTCTGCTTTAATTGCGCTTTGCTGCTCCATATCCAGTTGTCTCTCTCACATATAAGCCCTAAACGGATGCCGTCGCTTGTCCAGAGTGTGGCTTTGCGGTCCTGTCCAGCCAGAACCAAATATTCTCCATTTTCCGAGAACGAAACCGAGCAGGGGTCAAACCCAAGCGCTCTTTCTTTTCCCACTTGTCGGCCGTTGAGATCGTAAAATGCCAGCTTCTGATCCCAATCACCAACGGCTAACACATCACCATTGCTAGAGCGTGACGGGTTCCACGCCAACGTCCAAATAGCAGAGTTGCCGCGTTCAATTTTGGCCCGCTCATCTCCTAGCTTGTTACGAATGGAAATGCTACCATTGAAGAGTCCTAAGGCGAAGTGCTGACCATCCGGTGCCCATGAACTTGCACAAATTCTGGATGCTATCTTCATTTTAGGTAGTGATTAGTTATTTCATGGAATGTGGAGAGAGAAGAATGTAGAGTTTACGTACCTTATACTTAGTTACATTCTTCTGCTCTGGAGACCAAATGCCGAAATCCGAGGCAGTACAAGACAGTATGTGACCGCCAACCGCATTACATGATACAGATTGAATGGTATCAGTATGCGAATACTTCAAAACGCCTTCCAATTTGGAGCTCCATATAACGACTTGTTTGTCTGCACCTCCGGAAACAAATCCATTGCGGAGGGCTGCCAAGCACAAGACGCCATCTTTGTGACCGCGCAATGATCGTACGAGGTTGCCGTCAGCCGTGTCGTAAATCAAAACTTCAGGGCCGGCAGTTACGGCCAATTGTGCTCCATCGGCTATGAAGGCTACATCGTAGATGGGTTGCCTCTCACCGTCCTTATTTCGAATCTGACTTGTGTACCACCAGTAAGAGACAGTATCCCACGAGATGCATCTTGCAAGGATACCTCAAAGTCTATTAACAAATGCCTACCTTATCCTCCCACGTCAGAAATGTCCTCATCGTGGTTAGTATCGATCCCACTCAAAACATCTCACTACTGACACGGACATTGGACAATGCCCTCAATTTCACCCAGGACGCGCGGGTCGGGGTTTACGTAAGCGGTCCCGACGCGACTACCATCACTCATTAGCAGCTTGGGCATCTTCCAAGACCTGTCTCTTCTCCTGTAGCGCTGTTAGTTCCTCCTTTAACCGCTGCGCTTTGAGCGTCTGTTCGTCCACAGCAGCCTGAACGCCTGATTAGTTCAGGCAATCAATTATTCACCAGCCAGTGCCGCTCACCTTGATCTTCTTCGCATCTTGTGCTGTGCTGTCAAATAGGTCAATCAGCTGTTCCCGTTCCAGAAATTGCTTATATTGGACGGGCTTCATTGTTATTGCTTGTCAGCTCAGACACATGGCAGTACATCCTGATTAGCGAAAGTTTACCTGTGTTTCCATTCTCAAACGCAGCGCCTCAAAGACGGGGTCAATCTTGGCATGCTCGGCTATCCACTTTGTAACGTAGTCCCATTTCTCGTTGTGCCTAATCTGCTGCATTTGCTTGTCACCAAGCATGAAGTCATTTGTCATTGGCCGGTCATATGACCTCCCCAGTGCTACCAGAAATCTCCGGTCCTCCTCGGCGCTCGACTTTCTCAATCTAATACGTCTACCGTCAGCCTATGCAGGTACAAAATGTTGACTTCTAACTTACTCCTCATTTTCTCTGTTAATCATGTCAAATCGGAATGCCAAGCGAACTAACTGAGCCCGTATATAATCCTCCTGCTGATTGGTACCACTAGAAATCAAAAGCTTCTGGATCTTCGAACGGAAGCGAGCGGTTTCCCGGACATCCTTCACTATTGCTGAAAGGCACGCATCATATTCACGCTGTCAGGTTACGATCAGCGAGTATATGGAGGGCGATGTTGAGTTTAATCATTATCCTACTTTTATAAGTGACAGAGCTTCAGAAAAATCGACAAATCCACCGATAATGGCTTCGAAACAGTAGTTCATGTCATGTAAGTGGCGGATTTCCAGGGACTTGGTCGCTTTGATCGTCTGCAGCACTTTGAGTATATCTTCGGCTTCCGCTCCCGTCGAACGCAAGGGTGCGTTTGATCTTTTCGCTAAGCAGAAGACTCCCATGGTCGCATGTACCCACTATGTATCTAACTAATATCCAGAAAAACTAGCGCCAGTAGTTGTAGTACTTATCACCGAACTACAAGTTCATTTGACGCTTGTGAGCCAGAAAATCGCCGAGAACCCGAAAATAGAAACAACTCACCTCTTTCATATTTTCGGACAAGATCTCCCACTTGGTAAGAACCTTCCCCTCATGGTTGCGCCGACCTTCTTTTTTCAAACGGCGATGATCTTCGCGTAACCAACTCTCCACAACCATCAGAAGCGGTGAATTATCCAACACGGCGATGTCTGAGGAATGAACGTCGGCTCTACGATTTTTCATGGTCTCGAGCTCCGGAAAGCCTCCCGGGGTTTGAAGATCCCGGACAACGTCTATAGCACCATCTGCCACATGCGCGACATGCGTTGGCCAGCTGGAGAGACCATCGAAAATGTGCGTCGCATATACTATGGTTGCATTGCGTGTTTCGGTTTCTTCCTTTAGAAACCTTAGAAGGTTGGCTCTCACCAGGACATCCAGATCTACTGTAACTTCATCCAGAAGCAATAAGTCCCAAGGTTCCATCAATCCCAACACGATCTGTACTCTTCGGCGTTGTCCGTCAGATACTTCGTGCATGTGCCAGTCGGGGTCCACATCCATGATCTCCAGAAGCGTGGAACATCGATCTGTAAACGTCATTTAGTAACGCCGACCGCTTATATTGCAAGAAGGTTACGGCACCAACCTGGATGCCGTTCGGCACCTAATGTCTTCAATATGCGGGATACAGGGACATCCCGTCTGACGATGGGATTGAGAGCCCATTCTGTGCCAAGATATCTGAAGCATAGGAAGGAATGAGGTATTATATCTTCCCAGCTGAGCAAATTTACCTACGTTATGCCTTGGGAGCCATCATTGAACGGATCTTTACCGAGAACCTTCACTCCACTGTTTTTTACCAGCCGCTTTCCCGCCAAAACGGTCAACAGAGTGGATTTTCCTTATAGAGGTATGGTTAGGTTCTGCAACGAGGTATCTTAACGGATAAGGAAATATTACCTGCACCATTGGCACCAACAAGTAAGGTTCGGCTACCTTTAGGAATAGCCAGCGAAATGTCTTTCAATATTGTGCTCGGCCCTCCAAAGGAGAACGTCAAATGCGAAGCTTCAATTGCGTTTACTGAGGCCGCCATTCTGAGATTCGGGCAACCCTTCAACAGTGCAGCAATGTGTTACTTATATACGATATGTGGTCAGATCGGAATGCTCTCTATTACTACTATCGTGACAAATAATTGCTTGTTGGGGCGACACCCCACGCGTTTGCTTAATCCTTGATGATGGGGCAGACCAACCACTAGTCTTAACCACACCTATCGCATCCTACATTATAGTGCTTACATGTGACAGAATTACTTATAAACGTATCATATTACCGGTTCATTGGTGATGTACGGATCTCCTCGAGACATCGTGGTGACGTACTTGTCCGGTACCTTTGGAAAGCCAGTGAGAGCTGGTTACAGGGATTCAGCAGTGATGGGTGCGATACCTACCAGAAGAAAGTAGCGTTCCATAGCTTCACGGAAGCGATTTTTGTATTGTCGTGGGGACACGATGGTGGGCTCCTTTCCTCCGCCTAAAAACCCGGATTCCTTCACCCAACTTTCTAACTTCTTATCCCACGTAAATGTGCGAATGAAGTCTACAGCATGGAAAGTAAGCAGGATGGCGCGGCTAAAATGGCAAGTCGGCCCATGCACTTACCCACGATACCGACAACAAGCTCACTCTGCTCAACGTCAATACCAACTAGCAATGAGTAGTCCATCACGTTCAGCTTTGACAAGAAGAGGGTATCATTCCATACACTTGCTCGGAGAAGCTTCTTGGAGTGTTCACGAATAAAGAGGGGTGATTCATAAATGAACTCCACTAAATTCTCGTCCAGTAACACTTCGTTCTGTTTGCCAGTGGATTGAACATGACGGTTCCGCATAGAACCTTTCAAATCAAAAATGCGCGCGATGTTTCTTTGATAAAAGAGGTTTTCCATGACGAAACAGTCAAACCTCATGGATTTACCAGTCGTCGGGTTCTTGAACGAAATGCGATAAAAACCAAAGATTTTCGCCAAAACCGTAGGTAGTTCATGAAAAATCGCTTGGGACATGTACTCGAAGTAAGCCGGAGCGAACTTGTACAGGGCATCCATCTCCAGCCTCGACAATTGTTTGATAATGAGGCGATCATCGCGTGTCTTCAAAAATGTCGATCCCGACTTGCCCCCCAAAGCATCCCAGCGCATGCACCGTGCCAATGATTGGATAAAGTTCTCGTCCACACCGCAGTTACGACGAAGAGCTTCGAACTGCTCTGCGAAAAATATTTTGCAGCTCATTCGGGTGGGCCCATCCCAGAATTGATAACGAACATGTGTCCCCGTTCCTCGTAACAATGTTTCCTCTGTGCCAGTTATGTCCGCATAATCCTCGTCCACTTCAACTGAAACGCGACTGTTCCCAGCTTCGGTAGTATCCGGGTAGATTCCACCTTGGCGGATACAGTAAAGTTTCTCTTTGTAGTGCTTAGAATCAAGTGTAAAGGCGATGATGGAACTCGGCTCGTCTTCACGCACAACAACATTCGAGTCTGGGAAGATATGCTCGGTCGGAGCTAATGGATACTCCAAAGGTAACAGATTGGCTGCATTCCCGGTCCATAAACTTGTGATGGTCTTCATGATGGAGCTTCTTTCCCCAGCCAAAGACTGAATATCGCGGTTTTCACGAGTATCCGATGGAGCATCCTCGGGATCTAACGTCTCGCCTGCAACCCCGCTGATGATATTCCATTCACCGGGCATATCGTCCTCGTCGTCCTTTAAAGCGTTGCTTGTGCTGTGTGACGAAACAGAGCCCCTGCGGCTCCTATTCTTCGCAGCGGGTGCACGCTCTTCCATGGTGGCACTTTCCGCTAATTCTTTAGCCATATCCCGCATGATGGATGAGAACGTTTCATCAGACAGGGGGTCAAAAATGTTGGGTGATGCATACAGCTCATCAGGCCCGCCATCCAGTAAAGGTCCACTACCAAGCTCATGGGTGTTGTTGTCTTGGACTGCGGGGCTTGCTAAGGGTAGTGGCATACTTAATGACGGATATGTCTCACCCTGCAGTAGAAGACTCGGAGATCCGGTGACAGAGGGCATCGTTGACATCGTGCCACGTCGAGTGTCGTATTCTTCGTTCATAAACTTCAATGACATGCGGCGACTCGCATTAGCGGTGGGACTTTCTATGTAGTATCCGTCCCGGCCAAGAGTTGTACCTGCGAAATGTTGAGCGGTGGCATATGTTGGGGAGCTCCCCAACGCGGGGAGCATGGCGTCGATGTTAAGTGGATTGATAACGAGCTCCGTGTCCAAAGGAGTAGGATCCTCCGGAATGCTTGCAAATGCCACCTGCTGTGTCTGTTCACGATCAGCAAACATGCGTTTCAATTGCGCAGCCGTAACGCGCCTAATCTCTTTCGAGTCCGTTTGCATATATTTGCGAACAAAAGCGTTGAAATCAGTGTCCCACTGTATCACTTTGTCTTGTAGCGTACGCAGACACGCATTTAATGATATCATATCCGTGGACAGGCTGCTGATGAGAGTCTGCTGCAATAATTGCAGCATGTACTTGCGTTCGGAAGCAACACGTTTGCTCATTTCAGCCATGGCATCTTTCGACGGTTGGAGTTTGGTGCCCGGAACAATATCGTACGTAAACAACTTGATTCGCTCTGACAAGGAATCGTAATACCTTGCAATCTGTGCCTTGAGAACTTCGTAGTTCTGTTGCTGAAGTTGAGACGCAATTGCTTCATTGTAGCGTACCCTCATGGGCGGGACGACAACCTCAAGTAGCTCAATCATCTCGTATTCGAACCGCACCGCCAAGTTTTTTAAAGCAAAATAGCGAATATGATCTCGAAATATGTCATGCGGACACATATTCGCACGACACGGTAATTGAGTGTGGTAGTACGAGAGTTCCAAGTACTTCCCGAAAGAGTACTTCCAAGTCTCTTCTGACATGGGCACAACAGGGGTGACTTGGTTACAAATTTTGCAGAAACTCCACATCAAAATGGTGTCCTCCATCCCTTGGATCGGGCTTGCGAAATCCTCAATTACGACATTCACCCTGCCTTGGCCGTGTGCATAGCTACGGAAATGCATCAACATTTTCCGATCGCACATCTTAGCGGGGCACAAATAATCCGCATTGCAGCATAGCTCTTCCAAATACTGGCCCAAAGTCATGTCAGTTCCTTGGTAGTACTCAATCAGATGTTGTTCCGGTGCCTGGCACGGAATTGTTGTGGCGGCACAGACGTTTGAATAAAGCACCATGATGCTTTGGTGGCCAAATGGGCTTAGTGTGCCTGTGCTGTCGAGAAGGTTACTGATACCGGCGCGCGTCTCAATTGAGGAGAGCCAGCCGCTTGACTGCTCCAGGAAGGTCATAACATAATCTCGGTCGTCAAACTCGTTGGAGCTGTCACTCCACGACTTCGCTGCTTCCGCTCTGCACTTCTCTACAATTTGCTTCCGTTGGTGCTGAGTGAGATGCGACTCTTCTTCTTTCAGCCGCATCAGCAGATACGGCGGTGCAAAGACAACATCAGGAGAAGCGGATAATATCGTGGTTTCGTATGGTCGGATCAACCTGGGAATGGGTGAGGACTCGGCCGCCTTTGTCGGGGTGCCCATCACGCTGTCAGAGCCACTGCCTGGTTTTTCACAAGAATCGGCGGATGTCCCATGATCAGCGTTTATCGTGGGCGCCATTGCAAATTCATCGCGGAATAGAGACGTTTCGAGCTTCAAGTTATAAACGACGAATGCCATCAAATCGGCCATGCGTTTGACTTTAGAAAGTGTTTCCATAGTCCCTCCGCGTAGAACAATGGTACATCCCAACTCTTTGGCACAGCCGCTGAAGTACATGAACGACTTTCGGTGTCCGGGAATGAGCGCATTCATGAATGTCTTTACGGTGAACATCTCGCACGTTCCCAATGTCGGCTCCAGGGCGAGCTTGTCCATTGATGAGATAATGTCGGCCCGCGTGCATCGAGCAATTGCCTCAATCACAGATGCCTTTACATTGTACGCGACAGTGACGCCAGCTTCAAAGAAAAATTCTTGTGCAAGCCGCGATACTGTCTTTTCCACCAACACAACATCAGGCTTGAAGGCGACAATCCGCGCTACCAGATTCTTCAAATAGTCCCGCTCTTGTGACAGAACTGGTTCCAGAGATAAGAACTGGTTCTCAACTCTCTGATACTCCACAGCAAACGTTAGCAACAAAATTTTCGGTTGATGAATCGGTTTCACCATTTTCTTGTGAGAAACGTTCTTGGAGCATACAACACCGCTAACATACTCAGTATCACTTGGACTACCTCCAGGAATCTTCTTGATCTTGACGTAGTGCCGTACATCGATGGCATCCCCAGCTCGGACATCCGGCTTGATACTATCGCATACGCGCAGCATATGCTGCATCAATACTTGTTCCCAGTTGTTCTTATGCGGGATTTGGGATTCTGCGAGCACTTGCCGCAGCAGCTGACGCATATGTTTGAGGGAAGCAGCATTAAGCTCTATGTTCTGAGGGATCGGCTGAACATGGCTTATTTTGTCTGATACAGGCAGACTTGAACCGGCCTTCTCAGCGAAAGGAACAGCAAGGCTCTCGACAAGGGCAGATTTGCTGATCTGTCTACTGATGGCGCGGGCAGAGTACCGAGATGGCCGGGGATGCCCACTGGACAGACTTCGTCTCTTCAGCTTTTCTTTAGTGTATTCAACGCGAAGTTCGTCACCTCTTGAGATACGTCGATTGCTTCGGCGTTTGCGTCCTTTGGTCCCACCGTAATCCCACGAGTCACTATCGGTAGGATTCGATGCCTCCGGAATCCCACTGCCCAGTGGCAGCGCTGGTATCGGGGTAGCTATAGCTGCTGAGGCATATGTCGTGGGAAAGTTCAGAAGCGGTGTCGATGTCCAATTGTCAGTTGGAATGTCATCATCTTTATCATCATCCGTGATGTACGGCGCAATCTCTGGATCCATTACATTAAGACTGTCAGATTCGGTGACAGCTTTACCAGGATCCAACGCCCCACGGAAAGGTTCAGTTGCACTAGTACTGCGAGGAGTGGACGTCACCTCATCAGGTTGAGTGCTCCGCCGATTGGAAAAAAGAGTTGACCCGAGCATTTTCTTGAACCCCTCTATGGATGCATCAGGTGACACAGAAAGACCCCACGCTTTGACACTTCCACTTGATTGATGCTGCGACATTGGGGAAGTGATGCTGATAGCGGGCGTGGCGTGCTTCGAAGGCTCCGCAGGAGGAAGCATTGGAGGAAACTTATTAGAGCCAGGCAAGGGACTTGCGGCACTTTTGGTGAAACCGTGATCGAGTGACGACGCAGATTCATAGTGTCTATAGTCCTCCATTATACGCAAACAGAAATTGCAAACGCGCATGTCGCCTGGGTATCCAAAGCGGTCCCCAGGCACGATTGCCGACGCACATTTGTGACAGAAAATCTGGCCGCAAATTCGACAGTGATGCTTCCTCCGGAATGTGGTAAACGGTAGTTTACAGTCATAGCATTCCTTAACACGTTCGTCTTTCATCCAATAGTCGCGAGTGATTCCAGAATCGCTCGAGCCATTGTTACGCAGTCTACGAATCAGTTTAAGAGACGACTTATTTTTCTCCAAATCTTCAGGTAGTACACCAGACTTTCTGATGGAGTCTTCGTAGAAAGATCCACTCCTAATCGTATCGGCATTCGATAATTCACTCTCAGTGGAGGCCACGGAGCCAGCAATGGAATGTTTGTCATTATCAAAGGAGTCTCGCGCCTTGATTTCACTATAGCCTGATGATACGGTGTCACCAAATTGGGGCAAATGCCGGTCGCTATCAATTGATGCCCTCGCACCAGTCGTACCCGTGCTTGGCTCGGCGACTACACGGGCACCCAGTTGGTGGTCAGGATGTTGGTGACCAAACGGCAAAATGCTCGCTGCCTCACTAGCACGCCCTACTGCCTTCCATAATCCTGAGAGAAAACCTCCTTTCTGACTATTGGCCGAGCCAGGTTCCAAGTTGAAGGACTCAAGACTATGTTCACCTCGCGAGCGAAGGGAAGCATCGGACTGACGCGGCCTGACGCTCATATGGCCGTGCACGCCCGATCATCTGCAAAAAGTTTGAGCACCTCCTCTTACTTTTGTATATCTCGGGCTCTAAATGAATTGCCTCACTGTAAGTCTGTATCGTTCTCCCTGAAGGGGTTGAAATGCGACGCTGGCTGTCGGCCAGGATGGACTGGACGACTGGATGACTCGACGACAATCAGCTTTTCCCACACAATCAGTGCACGCCAATGCTTCCCAGACGCTATCTCCTCTTCTTCGTTCGTTTTTGTCGCTGCTTCTGCTTGCTTCATTCGTCGTCGCCTTGTACTTGTGATGCTGTGTGGATTAGTGGGCGACGAGGCCACCTCTTACCAATAACAAGCATCTTATCAATATCTGAATTTAATGCCGGCCAACGACGCGCCCGGGTTAGGGTTATGTTTTTTTCGGTTCGAACAGCGGAAAGGCGACTTGCGGGCTTTGCTCACCTCCCCCAACTGCCGACCTACACCCGACCGGTTGCCCCCGTCTCGCCCTCGAATTCTCTCTCACTCTTTCTTAAGACCAAACGTATGTATTGTCGGATGCCTGGGGTTGATTTGGGGAGGGTTGTGTGGACGGTTGGGTTGGATTTCATAGTTGGACGGAGGCCGGAAAGATGGAGTGTGGGGTCGCCATCTAGCGTCTAGCGGACTTTCCCAGTCTTTATGGCTCATCGCTAATCTTGTATTGATTGCGTGTTGCAGAACTATTCACAATGGCTGACGAGGAGCATCACGAGACTTTCGAGAGTGTCGGATCCGGCGCTTCCTTGACCTACCCTATGCAGGTATGTTTTTGTCGTGCGTGCTAAAGTCTAGAGTTGGAATGCTGATGGATCCTTGAAAGTGCTCTGCTCTGCGTAAGAACGGTCACGTCGTCATCAAGGGTCGTCCTTGCAAGATCGTGGACATGTCCACTTCCAAGACTGGAAAGCACGGTCACGCCAAGGTTCACCTTGTTGCCATTGATGTGAGTCTAGCCTTTCCCTCAGTACCAGGGAGAAGCTAGCCTAATGATATTGCGTATCTAGATCTTCACCGGCAAGAAGCTTGAAGATATCTCCCCCTCTACCCACAACATGGACGTCCCCAACGTCACCCGTAACGAATATTCCCTTTTGGACATTGACGATGGTTTCTTGTCCTTGATGAAGGATGACGGAGGCACCAAGGACGACGTCAAGCTCCCTGAAGGCGAAATCGGCCAAAAGATGCACGAGGACTTCCAAGACGGAAAGGACCTGATTGTCTCCGTCGTCGCTGCCATGGGTGAGGAGCACGCCCTTTCCTACAAGGAAGCTCCCAAGGGCAACTAGATGTTGGGTATGTGACCCATGCCCCTTATGAATATAAAACAATTTTGTTGAATGTGCTTTACAGGTTGTCCTCAACTGTCGCTCCCTCAGCCACTAGTCTCCGATCAGACCCGTTTTCTCTGTTCCCGACACTGTACATCCTTTAGAGGCCTCGATTTTGATGGGCTCTTTCTTAAACTCATGTGAATAATAATGCTTCTTTACCTTCTGCAACCGATTCCGTTTGTTGTTACGTAGTTCGAGGAGTATGTTGCTGCAGATTCGCGCCGGATGACAAGAAGGAGCGCACTACAATGTATATCTATTGAAGAACATAGTTTGCCTGCTTGCTTCAGATCAGCGACAAACGAACCAATACGTAGTCTCTGTGAGGCAAATGGTGGGTAGATTCACTTCTTCTCACGTTATGGTCGCCTGCCCAGTCCCTCCGTCTAAATCCCGGATTTGCTGAGCCATTGATTGACATGACCGATTAAAGAGGACTCCTTTCCAACGAAGAAGTGATCATCGTCTGGTAGAACAACACATGTCCTGTTTACCGTTGGAAGGCTATCCACTAATTTCGTGAACGCCACTTTGGACGTAAAGTTGTCGCGGCCGCCGTGCAAAAACAGCTTCGGAATTTGTGGCGAGATGGCACGCAGACTTTGAACGCAGGCATTGCCATTGAACATGGTCAGAAACCATAGAACTATTTTACGCGATTGATTATCATCCACAGTTCAGGCAAAACGGGAACGCATTTCCTACCTCCACTAGGGTAGCTTATAAAAATGATGCCAGCAAGCTCCGGAATTTTGCTTGCAACCGCGGAAGTAGCAATGCTACCATACGAATACCCACATAGAAGGATCTTCTTGGGGGCTAAACTTGGTCGGTCGACCACGTACTTGCATACCGACAGCACGTCCTCCTGTTCACCTTTCCCCCGCAAAGATGTATGTCCGGTAGAACCGCCTACGCCACTGAGGCTTTATGAGAACAGTTGTCCGAATTCGCGACTTCAACTAGTCAATACTCACCGGAAGTTGAAGCGGACAGTCATGAAGCCCTTTTCAGCAAAGTTACGGAAGAGGGCCTCAACCACATTGTTATTCAAATTCCCACCCAGCTAGCAGAGCATGAGATTTGTCGTAAGGGTTTTCGTACTGGTTCAGTACTTACTGGTCCATAGGGATGGGCTAGGATGACACAGCTGCAAGAGCCCAACGCATGTCAGTGCTCAAGAATTTCGAGATTTGGCGAAATAGCCAGCACTTACGTTTCTTTTCGGGCACCACCGGAATAAATTCTCGTTTCGAGAGATGCATTTTTTGTGGATGGTATAGGGACACGTTCTTCCGGATGTCGAGAAGACTGCATGCTGGTGATAGTCTCTGCAAGTGACAATCTGAAAAAACGCGTCGAAACTATCGACGACCACCTCGCGCGTCCACAACACATCAACAAGAAATGGAACGCCTCGAAAGAAGGCCTTTGTTTGGGAAAATGTGGTTACAGATAGTCCTTTAACAGATCTTAGTGGGAAAATTACCATGTAGTAGTCTTTCTTACTAGAGGCCGAACAATGGAACAGCTAGTTCACAGCCTCAACATGAATATCACCTGCACCGAGCATGAATCGTTCTCTATATAGTTACTAGAATATCGACTGCGGGTTCCTGTCTAGCCATGTACAGCTCGCACTCTGCCCTTCTGCCCTTCTTCGTCATCACCACGCTTCTGATGTTGCTCTCGCAAGTACTGTAGAATGGCTGGAATTCCCTGAACAATGATATGTTGTGGGGGAGAGTCAAATGGATTATCTCGCAGGTCAAAAGTCTACAAAAGCGGTTTAGGAAACAACTCCAAAGTAGGGCAGTCCTTGTCTCACCTGTAGATTTGTCAATTGGTGCATCCTCGGAGGTAGGTCGCTCAACCTATTGTGACCGAGGTCAAGCCGAACCAAGCCCTGTATGTCTCCGAGTTCAGGCGGTAGATGAGTTAAAGCGTTCGAACGCAGCTCAATCACTGTCAACTTCTGCAAGTTCCTATTCGACCATTAGGCGTTGCTAATCCGGCAAATCATCTGGGATAATGTTCACAATACCCACTTGATTGAGGCAGGGATAGTCTCCAATTTATTGTTGTTCGCGAAGAACTTCTCAAGGCTATTAAGTTCACCAATATCGTCGGGCAAACTGATGATCAAATTATGGCTGAGGTCGAGTTCAATGAGTCCTTTCAGTTGAGAGATTTCATCTGGTAGCACTTCTATATTATTGTTTCTATAACGAATGTAGTTAGCTTGGCGACGTCCCAAAAGGGATTAGATTAGCACGTACGCTAGGAAAAGCTTCGTAAGTTGCCTTAGGGTCTTTATCGTTGTTGGTATAGCAAATGAACTGAGTTGGTTGTTTCTGAGATCTAAATGATGCAAAGATTGGAGACCACCGATCTGATCCGGCAGTTGAGTGAGGGAGCAGCTATCGCAATTGAGGATTCGCAGGGCCCCCAGGTTACCAATGGTCTCTGAGTGACAAAAAAAACCGAGCGCGTGAGAAAATCCCTCGAAATTGCAAAGTAGCATTCGGTGTGTGACCCACCAGGCAGTTCTTCAATTTGGCTGTTTTCCTTGATAATAAGCTCCAATAGTTGGGTCCAATTTTTCACGCCATGCGGCACCTTCGGTAGCTTCGTGTTGCGCATATTAAATTTCTTCATATTTCTCAACCTTGAAAAGGCTGCTGGAACTGCATCCAATTGGTGGTTTTCCTGTATATCCAACTCTTCCAAATTCACCAAATCTCCACCTGCCGGAAGCATGCGTTATAACATGCACAAGCGTCTCGATTGAAAACTTACAACAATTACAAGTGTCCGGCAAGCTTTTCAGTGCATTGAAGCCAACAATCAACCGGGTTAGCCCAGCAAGCTGCCCGATATTATCCGGTAGCTTCGCGAGACCGTTTTCGCTGACGTCCAGTTCCTAGACCGACCCCTTGAGTAAACTTCACCGTCCGCCGACATATATCTATACGCGAATTTAAACAAACCTTCAAGGTCTTTAACTTGGAAATATCTGCTTCAATTGATTTGATTTTGTTGTTGTTGAGATCCAGGGTTTCCAGGGAAGCCAGGGCAAACACTCCAGGGGGTACTTCCTAAGACAACATGCGAGCTATCAGAATCAGAACTTGACATAAATCGATGAGTAATCTCACAATTAGATCGTTGTGATGAAGTCGCAAGATGCGAAGATGGGATAACTTCGCCACGGTTTCAGGTATGCTCCTGGAGGTCGTGCACTGTCATTAACGGCAGCCAGCTTTGCCATGAAAAACACCATGCAGTCATACTCTAGCTGATTACTGCTTAAGTCAAGAATTTTGAGATTGACCAGTTCCCCTATCCTTGTGGTCATGGGAGAGTAGAATAGGCGGTTATTACCTTTGACAAACCATCGTAAGTTGTTTGCATTAAAATAGCCTACTGCGAAAACCGTACCAGCATAAATTTCAATAAGAGTGGTGGGTAAATCCGGTGGAAAGTAATTTATATTGTTGTGGCTGAAATTGAGAACTTGCAGTGTTGGTAACTTGGCTGATAAAGAAATACATAGAAAACTGTTAGTTCCAAGTTCATTCAATATTAAACAAATTCCAAGCTCCCACTTGCCAACTTCCAAGGGTATGTCTATTAACTGATTTTGGGATATGTCTAACTTCAATAGCTTCTTGCACACTTCTATTTGTTTCGGAACATGTTTGAGTTCTCTTTTGGACAGGTCCAGCTCAACTTTCCTTCGATGGCGACGGATTTCCTTTACAATAGCGTTCCCCATGCGTGCACGCTGTAACTCAACAAGATGGAATAACTCCCGTTCAACTTGTGGCGTACATGTGGAGATGTACGTGAGGACTGGGAAAAACTAACCCGAACGCGCGGAGCTGTCAGAGTTGCTTACACATCCAACAAACTGAACAGTTTCTCGGAGATTTTCAACAGTAGCTTCCTTGCTGCGGAAACCTTATTTTTGAACTTCTGATTTCGCGCCATGAGTATGCCACAGGATACCCTTATGGACGATGATGAGCTACCGCCAGCGTTGGTCCCTGCTGATGACGTTCGGGCGAGAATAGCGACCGAGTTCCGCGGAAATGAACGAGTACCGGTGACAATCATCACTGGATTCCTTGGGGCTGGCAAGACCACATTAGTGACACGGCTTTTGGAAGATGAAACCCACAAAAAACGCATTGCTGTAATCTTAAATGAGTTCGGTGAAAGTAGGCGACTTCTGCCGTTGAAGCGCATGTTAAATTGATCACTGAGCAAAGAGCCAATGACAGGTGCAGGCATTGACAAAAGTCTTACACTGGACAGGGAAGGAACGATGGCGGAAGAATGGCTTGAGCTTCGCAACGGTTGTCTTTGCTGTTCTGTCAAGTATGTGTCCACCACACTTTTACCGTGCATTTGGGTCCATTCCTTACCTTTACCGTAGAGATGCCGGTGTCAAGGCGGTTGAAAACCTCATGAAGAAGAAGGGCAAATTCGACTACATCTTGTTAGGTTAGTTGCTGAACGAACGCAATTTGGATGGAATCTGCGCAAGAAGGCTAACAAGCAGTTGCAGAGACGACGGGCCTGGCTGACCCCGGACCGATTGCATCCATGTTCTGGTTAGACGATGATCTTCAAAGTGAAATTTACCTGGATGGGATTCTTACCATTGTAGATGCCAAATTCGCACCGCAGGTCGGTGGTTTCATTAGTACGGAGGTCGAACGTTGTACACAATACTAACCAACAATTAGCAATTACGAGAAGTCAAGGCAGACGGCGAAGTCAACGAGGCAATCAGGTTTCATCCTGTTTGCGACGCATTTAGCGATATTTACTGATAACGACTCTCCTATGCGTCACAGGCAAATCGCCCTTGCTGATCGAATCATCGTCAACAAACGCGATTTAGTAACTGACCAAGAGTACGAGAGCCTTCTGAGCGAAATCAGATCAATCAACTCTGTTGCGCCACTGCGAGCGTCAACAAAGTCCGAGTACGTTGCTTTTGTGAAAGGACGCATTTCGATGTGTGTTCTCACTACCTGCTGCAGAGTTCCTCTAGATTTTATCTTAGATTTACATTGCTTCGACGACTCTACAAGAGACCCACTGAAGGAGTTACAGTTATCACAGCCGCGGACGTCGCACATTGACAAGACCGTGCGCACAATTGGGTTTACTGTTGATGGCGAGGTTGACATGAAAAAGTTTGAAACTTGGATACAATCGGTATTATGGGATGGCGTCTTGTGCGGGGAGGCCAAACCCGAAGGCCCTCGCATGGAAGTCCTTCGGTTGAAGGCGCTGCTTAATGTTCAGAATGAGCCTACTCCTGCGATTGTTCAGGGTGTGCGCGAGTTGTATGAGACTAGATATGGCTCGAGATGGCTTGATGATAGTCAAAAACTCAATCGGATAGTTTTGATAGGTGAGTTGACTGGCAGCAAAAACTATATTTCACCTTCATCTATAATTATTCCTGGGGCAGGTAAACATTTAGATGATAATGTCGAAAACTCATTCCGCAGACACTGCGTCCAGCGTTGAAAGTCCTATGAACCCGTATATAGACCAGCATGAGGCCTATTCGAAAGTGACATGTGCTTGTATGAGTTTGCCATGACAGGGGGGGATTTGTGGTCTAGGAGACACGGCGTAAATTTATCAGCTTTTTTAGCTCAATCATGGGACATGCGCTTGTTGAGGTTGCTGTTGCTGTTGCTGTTGCTGCTGCTGTTGGTGTTGGTAGTGTGGCTGGTGCTGTTGAAGCTGAGATTGCGCCTGTTGTTGCGGTTGCGAGTGGACTACAAGCGGAAACTGGACGGGGTACCCGGCCATACTGGCAGCGGCGCCCGACTGAGGACCGTGCTTGGGATATGCCGGCATCCCATGATAGCTCATCGCCATTACCATCCCTCCAGGGGCCATGGCGACTAGGTGTTGGCGCTGTTGTTCCACTTGCGAATCCTCCGGATTCGCGACTGCAGCCGATTCACCTGCTGGTGCTGCACTCGAGTACTGTCCGCTGAAAAACGGTACCGCTTGCGGCAGGCCAGGAGACAATGGCGATGCTGCAGGGTATCCATATTGATAAGGCGCATAGTAGTATGCACTCGGGATAGGACTCGGCATGGCGGTTTCACCCGTGGGGTATGGCATGTTCGGACTCGCAATATATCCCGGAGTTGGAGGCGGTGAGACCGGGGTGGTGGGCATCATGATTCCAGGGTATTGAGGGTTGAATCTAGGAAAATGACGGATGAGCCGCGAGTTTGCCGTGCAATCGAGGATTGCTGGATAGCAATGAGCGCACCGGTAGGTCGCTCGAGGTAATCGCGACTCGCCGCTAACAGGACGACCCTGCGGTCCAGTACAATTGGCGGCTTGCCAACCTTTGGGACCCTGGCAGTGAAACAGTCAGGGTAGCGAGCGCATCCACCGATTGTGCAACACCCACCTTCACAACATCGTACTCTACCTGCCAACATCAAGAGAGTGTTAGAAAAATGGAGACAAACATCACCTTGATTGGTGCACTCACGAATTCACCCTCTGTAAGGCTCCTAAGGTAATGAAAAGGAAAAGTCAAATATGGCTTCTAGAGGAAACAAAATGCGCTTCCTCACCTAAAGCCACCATTGTTGAGGATAGCGGTATGATGGACAAACACTGAGATGGGTGGCCCGGTTAAGAGATGATGAACGTTTTTGGCCACTGCTCGACGCTTCGATAGTTACCTTCCACATCACCGCTATCCGGAATGATGAAGCCGTAGCCTATGGAACATGCATGATTTAGCAAAAGGGTTTCAATTCAGTTTCTTCTTTGGGCAGCAGGTCCTTTCCTTACCTTTCTGGCTATTGAAGAACTTTACGCGGCCGGTAGAGCGTGCTGCTCCGGCGGTACTCATGGTGGGCGGGTTAGCCTTTTGAAGCAGAAAGAAACAGTACATTAGGCATTATAGTTTGTGGAAAATGGGTTCAATAATCGTTACCTGCGCAGGAAGAGCGGTTTAGAGTGCGAGACGGGACGAGTCGGAGAAGGGAATCTACAGCAGCAGCAGCAGCAGATGTTCAGGGTGCTTTTTATTACAGAACAGATAGTGGGAGATGGTTCCGGACAGCCGAATTATGCCTGAAAAGGAAGCGGTCCGACTTTCATTATTCTTGCAAGTATATGGACGCCCTTTGGATGAAGGTACTTTATAAGCGGTTTGGAAACGGCTTTGCTTTTGGAGCGGGATGGATGTTGGGCAGGGGAAAGTGTTTGTTCCACGAAGCCCCGCTGAAGCAGACCGCCCCGCCCGCCCTTTGCGTTTTGGTTATAATCATCGGGTTTTACTTATTCCACCAAGAGTTGGCATCTTTGGATGGCGTGCGCGCGTTTTGCTGTGCAAGGCTCCGAACAAAGGAAACACAACGAAGCCGAGTACGAATTCGAAGCGACATGCACCACCGTGCGAAGTGCGAAGGATGCAGGAGCATCGCATTCTGCTGCGTGCATCGGTGCTGCATCCGGGAGCAATTGCCATGCATCCCAGGGTTGCTGCTATCCGTGTGTTATGCAGCATGATAATATGATAGAATCTCACAAGGAGAGATGGGATGATGCGAACCGTCGAGATCTTTGTGATCAAAAACGTTCACAACCCGCTCTGCGCCGATGCTGCAGAACGATATCTATGTACCACGCTTTTCATTATCATTCCTGCACGGCGACACCGGCTGCTTGCCTGCCTTGGCCTGCTTCCTGCGTTACTGCCTGCCTGCATCCTGCATTTCGCATCCTGCCTGCCTGAGGATGCCTTTTTCCCACCGCTACCACCCGCTCCCTCGCTCGCAACGCAACACAATCCCGGTTTTGGGCCGCTTTGCTGTGCTATCGCCCGCGTTGTACACGCAGCACCTTGCGCGAGACGCGTCCATTCGCCTGATTTGGACGGATTACATCAGCATGCTTATGTAATACATGTTGAATTTGTTTTTGGCGAGCAACAAGTATCAGTATACTTTTACTTTTACTCACATACCAGCGCACAACACATCGCCACTAGGGAATACCCAAGATGGCTCCTACTACATTGGAGAGCCAGCTGAGGCAGCTCGCGCAGCCGCGTATCGCTGGCCTGGGAAAAGGCCGGGCTTCGCTACTCTTCGCGCCAAAGAAGGCCGCGGATATCGATGCGGACACAATCTTCTCCATTGGTCGGGATGGTCTTGCAGACCTGGTCATACATAACAGAGCGTTCGCTGACTTTGAACACACACTCTTCTCCGACCACGTGAAATCGCTCGATAGAACCCTTCAGGTAACATCCCGCTGCCACATCTCTTTATCCTGTCTGTGTGCGTTATCCGCTTATCCGGCTTACACAAACCTTCTTATTCTAGTCTGCTGAGGACAATGCGAAACTAGACGCCAGTATCTCCAAATTCTTACGTATACTATCGCCGTATCTTTTGCAGCCCAGCAGTTTCAAAGCGTTGGAATGGCTGTTGAGGAGATTCCGGATAAACGAGTTCAATGTTGATGCCGTTTTGGAATGCATTCTGCCATATCACGAAACGAAACAATTTGCGCAGATCGTCTCCCTATTGGTTCTGGAAGAAAACTCGCGTTGGGCCTTTTTGAAAGCCATCCAGAAAAATAAGATTCCCTTAGATCGCGCCACGTTAGTTCAGCGATGCATGACCGATCCCTCCCTTTTGGTTTTCATTTGTGAAATGGTATGATAAACCTCGCGCTCTTGCCGCGCCTGTATGTCGCGCTCTTGCCGCGCCTGTATGTCGCGCTCATCTGTTGCTTTTTGCAGATTGCCGCCTCCAGAAAGGCAATGGTGGTGAACAAAACGCTGTGGTCATTTTTCCTATGCACCCTGATCCAATACTTTCAGACCCTTCCAGCTGTTTCCGACATGGAGATACGGGTATTACTGCCGCCCCTTCTGTCCATGTTACGGATAGGGAACCCGCAGTATGCCGACCTTCACGCCGCCGCGCAAATGGTGATTTCCGCCGTCGCTAAACAAATGCCGTTCTCTAGCGAGATATTTCAGACAATTGTCGAGAATGTGACGCACGGAATGACCGCGGCCAACATACAGCCATCTTTGATGTTCCTTCTGGCCTTGTCCCGCTCACAAAAAGAATGTGCGGTATCCGAAAAAGCACTCCGCACCATCCTTCCCCTTCCAGGATTGGCGGAGGCAGTCATCGCGATCAACCGAATTTATGAAGCGGACCAGCTCATTCGCGCACTATGTTACGCCGCAGTAAATCTTATCTGCAATCCCGATTCAAACCAGAAAGCGATTGAGCAGGCTGCGGTTTTTGCGGAGACAATCGCGCAGGACAGCAGTTTACCAGTGGCCACGCAGAGGAACATTGTGTCTCTTGTGGTAGATAGCTTTTTGAGCCGCCTAGATGCGGAGCAGTATGTCATTGCTTCGCTCCAGAGCATTACACGCAGTGTACGACGAGTGCATGCTGTCGTGGTGGACAAGATCATCGAAGACCGGCTTCGGACTGCAACCACCATCAAGAACGAGCGACAAAAGGAGGCACTATATGAGTTTGTGTCCTCTACATTCAAGGGAACCCGGGGCGAACTAGTTGCCAATGCGGACACTTCGTTGTTTTTGAGCTTGAATCATGCTGATGTCAATGTTCGACTGACCGCCCTGACCAAATTGAAGGACATGCTGGAGACGAGTGAAGCCGGAATGTCCGAGGATCTAGGTTTTCTACAGGACTTATTGGTTACCAGCCTGGCTGACTCTGATGATCGCATCGTTTCGTCTATCTTGGAGTCGCCGCGCCTTCTTGAACATATTCCAGCTGAAAACTTATCGGCCGCTTGTCGCACGATGCTGCGCACGGAGTTCATGAACCAACGCACCAAATGCATTGCTTTTGAAGTATGCTCGAGACTATCAGCCAGCGCAGACGCTACCGAGGACCTTCTTGGGTGCTTTCTCATCACAAAGAACAAGAGGCTGCTGACCGCACAGGCCTGCAAAGTGGATTTAAAAGCTGATACTTTGCTCGCTGCTCTGACCAAAGGGTGCAAGCAAGTCGCGTTAGACGTGGAACGTGCTGCCTCGCCAGATGCTGTTGTGAAGGCGCAGATTTCCATCCTTAACACTTTAGCCACCAACCTGCGTAATAGTGGCAAACTGGACTTTTATTTGAGTGCTCTGGAATGCTCCAACGTTGACACCCGCCAATTAAGCGTGCTTGTTTTAAGCACGATGCTTGCGGCTGCCAATGTGGGTGGGAAATTGGATGTAGTCACTCGTTTTGCCGACGTGCTCATGAAGCAATTAAATCATATCCGTGAAAATATGCGTCCAGAGGTGGCTGCTGAGCGCGTGAGATTGTTGCCCTATCAGGAACTGCTTCATTGTCTGGTGAATACCGTCGACGCAAGCGCTGAAGTCAGCGTTCTTCTTTATGGGCTGAATCACGTCATTACTTCCGTACAACGCCCTTCGTTGGTCACGTCGTGGGTCCAACCAGTAGCCACGGATTACCAATGCCTCTTGGTCAACTTGTACAAGACTGCTGCCAATGTCCAAGATGTCAAGGCGCGGGAGACATTGCTGAAAAGCATTTTGACCCATCACCTGTCCAAAGATGCCATTTCATTCTGCGCCGCTCTTTGGACTCGCGAAGACGTTTCTCCTTCGCAGCGGGCCAACAGCCTGCACATTGCATGTTCCTACATCAGGGTTTGCGCTGGTGGACCCAACTCAGGGAAACATGACTTCCAGTTGATCATTCCGTCGTTGCTCATGGCGTTCGTGGACCAGAGCCAGCTAGTACGTAGTGCAGGGCTTGGTTGCCTGCAGGCTATTTCTCTTAGCTATGGCAAAGTAAGCGGAGATGCAAAGACAAAGAAGATGACCATTTATGCTTACGACGAACTATACGGCGATACGTCTAAACAAGTGGAGTACTTGTCAACCAAAGCTGCTGCGAAGCTTACCCTTGCGATTTTGGATGCCAAGGAAGAGATTCTCATGGACGCCGGTTACTTGCCTCGCTTCCTGGCAAAGCTTCTTACCGTCAAAGTTGGAGAGCTTGCCCCGTTCAAGGATGAATTTCTAGCCTTCTTATTATCACATATCATGGCCTTCCCCAAGATTCGTTGTCAGAGTGCCCTTTTGAGCGTGATCGAATTGGTTGATTCACCAACCAAAATGAAGAAGTTGTACCCACTTTTGCAGATCACTTTAGATCGCTTGAGTCATATGGACACCGCTGATGAGACCTTCACGGAGATTACTGGACTGGCCCATTCCCTAATTCGCTGCTTCACCCCGAAAGCATTCACGGCGTTGCTCAACATGAAATCCAATCGCTACGCCCGAATCTTCTGTCATGCCCTAGGTGTTGGCGACAGATCCGTCGCTATGAAGACAATGGCGGCGAGTGGCCTGTCTGTTCAGGGTGTTGCCCTGCAGCAGATCGACCCCGCGGCGTTTGCGGCTATTGACCCCGCACGTCAAAGTGAGCTCTTTGCAGCCATCATTCATGTTGCGTACGACGGAGAGGCGGCGGTGGTGCAGGACGCCAAGAAGTTGCTCAAGGCACTGCCCATGTCGTACGAATTGATAGCGACCGAACTCAGCGCAGCGCATGGCCCATTAAGCGCTACCACCAAGCATCAAAGCAAAAAAGCGAAGTCTATCAGTCATGAGATTCAAATTCTCATGTATCGCATCAGTGTCGTATTGGAGATGCTTGAATATAAGGAAAACGTTCACGACAAACACAAGCTAGTCGGTCCTCTATTTACTTTACTGGGCAACGTGTTGAACGCTGATATTGAAGACACTCCTGCGACAGTAGAATATGTGAAACAACTGATTCTTTCGGTGGAGCTTTCGCTCTTTACGGCTATTGAAGCACAGGGCCTGCACATCGATGAAGCTGCCTTACGCGTGGATTTGATCGTTCATTGTATTCGTCTTACCGACAACCCCCAGACACACAACGTCTGTTTGCTATTGATGGCTGCCATCGCTGCAGTTTACCCGGAAAGCGTCCTGCTTAACATCATGCCTGTCTTCACCTTCATGGGAGACAACGTTCTACGTCAGGATGATAACTATAGCTTCCACGTGATTGAAAAGACTTTGACCACAATTATTCCACCGTTGATTGCTCAGCATATCGCCGATGGGGACAAGCGAAAGGTCATTCCTGCCATCCGTCCGATTTTGCTGGCTTTTGTGGACGCGTTGACGCACATTCCGAAACACCGCCGTCTAGGCCTGTTTACAACGCTAGCCTCCACACTAGGTCCGCAGCAGTTCTTGGACGCAATCATTCTCATGCTTCTCGGAAAGCACTCTGCCAAGAGCAAGCTGCCTGCGAATGCCACGGAAGGCGTGCTCGAGTTTACGCTCTCGCTGATGGCGCAGTTCCCTGTTCATGTTCAGATGACAACATTAACCGCCATGATTCAAGTCGTGGCATCGCTCCCATTTGAGAAAATTGAACGCCGTGAGGACGACGCAATGGATGTTGAGATCGGTGGTATCTTTGACCCAACGGTTCTATCTTCAAAAGAGCTACGTCATGCCAAGCTCGTCACGGTCGATTTCGCGAACCGAGTCTTGGCCAGCAAGAGTCTGATTCGAATGCTACTGCAACAGGACAGCAACGAGACCGATCAGTTGAAGCTCGTCGAATATATTTTGACTTTTATTGCCAATGTCAACGCATACCAGTCGAACGGGGAGGCAAAGAATCACCTTGTAAGTGTGAAATTTTGCAAAATCATCACCAAAATGCTATATGAGGCTTTGTCAAAAGCCAACGCATTGCTTTCATTACCTGTCTTTATGCACACGATGTCTCGTTTGATGAAACATGAAAGCCCTACAATCAGACGGAAGGCGATTAATTTGCTGGATGCGAAGGTATCTGCTATCGCTGCCGACTTTGATGTTGAGATGCTGCAGCACTTCACAGATATTGTGGAGGACCTACGATTGGTCGTAGCTGGCGATGAAGACGAGCATGATGAGGAAATTCTCGAGAATAAGCAGACCGCCTTACTATGTCTGACCACCATGGCCCAATTGATGGCAAGGTCGGACCCGGACACTTATGTATCATTACTGGACGCTTTGGCTGGTGATAGCGCTCTCGGACATAGCAACCGTCGTGTCGTGGCATCAGCAATGGCTTGCATCACAGTGATATGTATGGAAGTGGAATCTCGTATGTTGCCTTATCTTCCTCGAGTGATTCCGACATTGATCAACAAGTTGGAAAATGCGTTACAACAGAAAGACGTCGCTGGTGACCTGGTCATTCTTGGCGCTCTGGGATCGTTGGATGCGTTGGTGGGCACGATTCCGCAATTCTTCAGTCCCTACGTTCAATCCGTGTTGGATCTCGCGTTACATCCGGACTTGCAGTCGACCCAGACACGTGAGGCCGCAAGCGAGCGTGCGGTCGAGAAGAATAGCGACCTGCTTGCTAACATGGCTCGTAAGATTGCACCGCGCATTCTCCTGCCAGCCATGTTTTCACAGTTGCAGAAAGTCCTCCGAGCTGGTCGTCCGTCTACGTTGCGATTTTTTGAGCTTGTTGGCAACTCAATTGCACACATGTCAAGAGCGGACCTTACTCAATATCGCACGGACATTTTCAGATTCTTTTTGGTGTCGTTCGATTTCCGTCGTACTTATGGGTTGGACCAGTCTTCTGAAGATGTGGAGGCGGTGGAGAACAGCATTATCTCAGCTTTCTTGCAACTCGTCATGAAGCTCAACGAAACCCTCTTCAAGCCGATGTTCACCAAGATTGTGGATTGGGCAACATCCTCTTTATTGCTCAAGCATGGATTGGTGGAACGCGATGTCGAGGCACGGCAAATCTTCTTGTATCGCTTGGTCGACACGCTCCTAGCACGTCTGAAATCCATATTCGCGCCGTACTACTCGTCCCTCTTGGACACCTCTATTGTGAAGCTAACCGCCTACATAGCTGAAGAAAGGGGACCGGATGACCTATGGACGTACATCACGAGCTCGCTCCACAAATTCTTCTTGTACGACAGCGATGGGCTGATCGACGGTGACAAATTCACTCGCCTGTTGGAGCCGTTAGTGAGCCAGATGGACATTAAAAACAACAAGCCCAAACGGTACCTGGATTTGATGTCGTCCTACCTTGTGCCTTGCTTAGGCCAGCTGGCGGTAACAGCGGGTAACGATGCGCTTTGGAAGCAACTGAACCAACAAGTGCTCTTACGTACGCGCGATGAACGTGCGGAGGTCCGCATGATTGCACTGAAGGCGTTACAAGAGCTGTATGCGAAACTGGGCGAGGAAATGTTAATTCTGTTCCCTGAGACTATTCCGTTCCTGGCTGAGCTGATGGAGGATGACAATGCGGATGTTGAGAAGCTGTGCCAGGATGTATGCGCGCAGATTCAACAGTACATAGGAGAGCCAATTCAGCAGTACTTTACCGCGTGATACCCTCAATAGTTTGACTTGTTCGGGCATCCTACATCATTCATCACGGGGGAGCCACATAGGGAGCTCGACTTTAACAATGTAATTGGCGAATAGCTTTAATATAAGAGTATATTGGAAATATAACTTATGCTGATTCAGAAATGAAATTACATTCTCCTTCGTTGTCCAGCAAGTAGGCCAAATATGAGGCCAAAAATCAAAGTAACCAGGCGGCTGCGTGGTATATGCTTCAAAAGAGAAAGTAATCCACTTTTCTGAATGGTACCCTCGTGGGGACCCTGCGCAACCTGTCGCTGGCTAGTCTGCATGATGTTTGGCCTAACTGTTGGAGGTAACGTGGCCAATTCTTCTTGCTTCCGTCGAGCCTCATCAAAAACAACTCGAGGTGGCCCTGGCTGTTGTTGCTCACTTGTCGATATAACGGGGGGCGGCACTTCCAAATGATGAGCAAATGAGCCTCTGCGGCCATGCAGCGCCAAACCCCTGGAGGAAACCGGACGGCATTGTTCCCGAGGTGGAAGCGATTGATAGGCCTCCACAATGGAACGGATGAACTCACCAACCGGTCCAGCAAACCAACGTTTGGGCGTGACGCCGGAAAACCAACCAAGGTGACCTCCATGCTGGGTCGTGGCGAGTACCACAAACGGATTCTCCTTTACTTCAAAGGTAGGGATGGCTTCCTTTGGTGCGATGGGATCGTCCAATGCCGAGAAGAGAAGCATCGGTATGCGAATATCAGGGACGTACTGGGCACTCGATCCGCGGCGGTAGTACTCGTGTACGGTACGGTATTTGAAGGCCTTTCGAGTGAGGAAGTCGTCAAATTCATAGATGAACTTGGCGTTAAGTACTTGTGATACATCGAAAGGTGCGTTGACGAAAGCATGCATATGCTGCTTGAATACACGAATCAGATTCTGTGTCATGCGCTTAGAGTAGATGTTCCGTCCAATCCATGAGCGATGCATCAAGTGACTACTTAAGAGTAAATCGAATGGATTCCCAATGGATACAGCCCCAATGAACGGACAGTTGTCGCCGGTTTCGCCCACGAACTTTGTAAGAACATTGGCTCCAAGAGAAAAGCCAACACCGAATAGCGGCACAACAGGAGATTTCCTACGGATGTATCCAATCGCGTGCCTTAGATCGCCCGTGTACGCTCCGCAATATAGCTGCATTGACGTCAACTCAGTTTTCGCACAACCGCGGAAGTTCGCTACCACCGAGAAGTATCCGGCTTTGGAAACATCTCTTACAACATCTTGAACATACGATTCATGAGATCCTCCAGTAAGACCATGCAATATGACGATGATCGGTAGCGCTAGATCTGCGTCACTAGTAGGAATATGCGGATACCAATCCAAGGCGACATTTCCTCCATCCGGCAAATAAATAAGTTCCCGTACGTATGTCAATTGGGGCGTGACCAAATCTGCAAAAAGAGCGGCGAATATGGTCTGCATATGACCGCTTGCAATATAAGGCGTGGGCGAAAAAGTGGCTCCCTTGTGTTTGGGATCCGTAAGTCTTGGACAGTCTCGCCTAAGGAGAGCGGCCAACGGGATTTCTTCCACAATAAGCGAACCATCACTAGACCTCCGTCCGCGCTTGATTCCAACGGTTTTGGGCGCATGATAGATTTCAACTGGCTTTTTTGGCAATAACCGTTGGCGCAAAGTCAACAGGATGAAAAACAAGACATTCCCCAGAACAACCAGGAGCAAAGACAAAGGCAATGGCGACAGGGAGTACAAGTCGAACTCATTCACAATCCTTGATGGTAAATAGCCCAAGAACTTGTAAGGCAGCCCGTCCATATTTGATCTGGCAGAATTACCGTCTGCCCAATTCGAAGACGGAAGCGCCGATGGTAAGACGTCGGGAGTAACGCCGACATGATCCAAAAACGAATGCGCCATCGCAGCTATGATTTGTTGCACACACTGTTCAACTTCAGTCCCTCGAGCTTCTTACAGGCCACTGGCGTACAAGTTCTCCTCGCCGTAACTTCTCGTACTTTGCATGAAGCAGCGAAAGCAGGTGCCGACGATGGAAGCGGGGGGCTTTAAATAATAATCCTCCGGCAGTTTGTGGTTTTTCCTGCTGTTGATCGGTTGATTCTAGTTGCCGAACGCGAAACTCGCACCAGACATGCATACAGAGTTTATGCCTAACAGACAACGAAGCTTTCTGGCAATAATCGACCAAGCAGATTCGTGAAGACGTTGAAGAGCGAGGAATCGTGTACTGTGAATGATGGGTTGGCCGGGGTAGTGGACGCTATGAAGAACGAGTTCAGAGCGTTGGTAGCTGAAAAGGCCGATCAGCGGTTAGGATTCTCAGACGTAAGTTCCTCGCCATCTTGAATCGGGTCAACGAGGTGATTATTGAATACCTGCTTAGGTGCTCCCTACTCGGTGCATCGGGGACTTGCAGGGAGAGGAACTTTGTATATTATATGGAGTCGTTGTTAGATTCACGCCTGCACGGAAGACGAGGGGCACAGGTGCGACTGCCCGTGAGAATTATGAACGGACCATCCGTCTCACACGCCATACAGATCATTTAGTGAGCGTCGTGCTTACCGATCCTACTATGCCGAGCAGATCGGATGGCCTAAGTATCAATTTCTTCAATGCCGCGGCAATGTTGCCACCAGTAGAACAAGTGGGAGACATTCTGAAGTGTTCTGTAAAGGTTTGCATTGATACTACAACAATAATGCCTGCCGTACCTAATGGGTACCTTGGGCAGGTCCAACGATATGGGTCCAAACTACAGGGGATCTCCCCAAAGTTCTCATATTATGTCGCACTACTCACCCAGGCTGACGCTCCCGACTTGGATGCCACTGACTTAAAGATCCGTGCGCTGCTCAGCTCATGGTGGAACAGTTCTGCAGAGGCGAACACATTCAGTGTACCACTTATGCCCAAGCCGGCAAGGCCGACCTTGAAAATTGCCGATATTGTTACACACGACATCTTCTGCGATATCATCGCTCAGGTACGTTAATCCTCTGCGATGGTCGTCGTAAATGCAGTATAAATAATTGATTAATGAAGTAGGTCATCGCTGTATATCCGTTGGCTGGCCGCAGCGTACGTATACTTGTGAGTGATTTCACGTCCAACGACCGCATCCAGTGAGTAGACTGATATCCTGCGCATAATATAACGACATGGTAGCGGCTAAACGGTTGTAGAAAGCCAAATTCTGTTCCGGAATCGGTAGCATACCCATTAGAACTGATAACCGTTCTGACATGCTATTTGTGGTGAGTCTACCAGCAGCATCATTGTCGACTGTGGTACATCGAGTTGATAGTTCGCCTTTCAGGGACGCGAACGCTGATGAAGGGGCAACCTTGCTACCTGGCGATTATGTTACACTTAAGAATGCTCGCATAAAGCTTGGCGAACTTGGGTTGGAGGCGGCATTGCACGGCGACCGAGATTTCAGCCGTAAATGCAACGTTTTCAAATTAGCGGAGAATGACCCTGTTGTTGCTGGGATTCGAAAGTGAGATGCACTGCTTTCTATTGGTGGAACTCTATTCAGATCTTCTTCGGGAACATCTAGTGATAAGCAAGCACTCGAGAAAAAGCATTTCTCAACAGGTACGCAACACATCACTGTAAACGTGGTCCTATGAGAGGAACATGCTGAGAAGACAGCTTTTTGTCAACAGTAATGACGACGCCCCTCGCAACGATAACGCCGCTATCTGACATCCTGGCGTATGAAGGTCCTTCGACCATCTTCCGCTGCCGGGTAAAAGTCGTAGATCACTTGCCTAAGCTTCTGGTGAATTTTTCCCGGCCAGTTTGCGCGGAATGCCGTGCAAGGTATAATGACGATATGTTGAACAGTGCCTAGCACATGACTAAAGCAGGGCCCGTTCCCTCACAGGCTGGCATTACCAAAACGTACTTGCATGCAATGCCAGGCATCCTCAACCTTCACGTTCATGTTCTCGTTGACATTGGCGGATAATTCCGGTTTCCTATCTGTGGCATGCTTCGGACCTTCCGCTGTAGGTACACTTGCTAAACCCGGGATCATCGAGAACCTGACTAACATCCACATCAGGAGATGTTCTTCAACGCTATCGCTCCCTGTGACCTCCATGAGAACACGGAAAGTTATAATGTACTTCGAGCATGCCTAGCACGACTGTGGGATCTGGAAGGCGAAAGGCCCTCAATTACCATTCGAAATGCACGCGATTTTGACTGTTGCGTTGAAACGTATAGTGCGATGGAAGACACAGCCGTGGTTCGCAGGTACCGGATTGTAAACACCGCGGTCTCTTACAGTGAAGCATCCTTGTGAAGTAGCAAACCCGTATGTACGCTCTTGTAAGTGTCCGGTGATAGTCTTTTGGAGAAGCTGTGAGCCGTCGCGTGCAGTCTACTTTGTCACACCAAGTAAACCGCTTCAGCTCGTCTGAACATTCAACTCTAGCAATCGTTGCTAACGACATCAAGATAGTAGTACAGTCAGTTAGTGAAAGGATTAGTCAAATCTATTTATAGTTCTCCAGCTGTTGGAGGGAGCGGTATTGGCTGACGTACTATAAAGGTAGTGTTCGCTCCAGAACTGGACGGGCCTGTACAATTGATACGATTAATACCCTCCCCCCTCCTTCTAACTATAGACATTTGGGCTCTCCGCAAACAGCAGGCTTCTAGTCGACATCCCCTCTTCGCTTTTCGACATTTGGATTTTCCATTCACTCTTATAAAGTCCATTCATCGCCTACCTCTTACTTGCCCCAGTTCCCCCGTTCGTGTCGCTGGTTTTCGCCTGTCGAAGAAGGGTGTGACATACTGAGGAAGCTAGCGGGGATCGGGTACAGACTTAGACAGGTGAGTGAGGGTCCACTGCGGTTTAACGCTCGATACTCCTGGCTCGAATTCTAACTGTCCGGTGGCATGCCTTGATGCGCGATATCAGCGCGGATCTTCCTGTTGTGCCCTCTAGGATTACAGAAACCCACCCACTACCACAATGAGTGACATCGCGGATCGTATCGCTGCGGCCCGGAAGGAGGCCGAATCCTTGAAGGAAAGAATCAAGCAGAAGAAGGATGCGCTCGCCGACACCACGCGTAAGTGATCGTTGGATGGTCGATAGAGGTCGGCCAGCGCTCGGTCCGCTGACCACCCTCAAATCCGGCAACATTGAATGTCGGTTACGGTTACTTATATCATTTGCTATCATGTAGTGAAGGCTGTTGCTGCCGAACTTGAACCCTTACCAAGGATAGTGATGAAAGTTAGACGCACATTGAAAGGTCATCTCGCAAAGATATATGCTATGCACTGGGCTTCCGACAAGCGGCACCTAGTCTCAGCTTCTCAGGATGGCAAGCTCATTGTTTGGGATGCCTACACAACCAATAAGGTCCATGCTATTCCCCTACGCTCTTCATGGGTTATGACCTGCGCCTACGCCCCATCCAGCAATTATGTCGCTTGTGGTGGTCTTGACAATATTTGCTCTATTTACAACTTGAAAACGAAAGAAGGTTCGGTCAAAGTCGCACGTGAACTCTCAGCGCACACTGGATATTTGTCTTGCTGTCGATTTATTTCTGACCGACAAATCTTGACGTCGTCTGGCGACATGTCATGCATGCTGTGGGATATTGATGCGGGCATGAAAACTCTCGAGTTCACTGATCACACTGGCGACGTAATGTCCCTCTCGTTGTCGCCCGACAAGAATATTTTCGTCTCCGGTGCTTGCGACGCCACAGCCAAAGTTTGGGATATCCGAACCGGCCGCTGTGTGCAGACCTTTACTGGGCATGAGTCCGATATCAATGCTGTCCAGTTCTTCCCCAACGGTGATGCGTTTGGTTCCGGTTCTGACGACGCTTCTTGCCGCTTGTTTGATTTGCGTGCCGATCGCGAGCTTAATCAGTATACCCACGACAATATCCTCTGCGGAATTACGTCTGTTGCGTTTTCCATTTCCGGCCGTCTTTTGTTCGCTGGCTACGATGACTTCAACTGTAATGTTTGGGATACTCTCAAGGGTGAACGCGTCGGCGTTTTGGCTGCTCATGAAAACCGCGTGTCTTGCCTTGGTGTTTCTTCTGACGGAATGGCTCTTTGCACTGGAAGTTGGGACTCTTCTTTGAAGGTACTGTTATACTGCTATCTCGTGGCGGATTGTCTTTGCTAACATGCTTTGCCGTTTCAGATCTGGGCTTAATTTGAGCGATCTTTCCTTGCCAATTGGTAGCCTTAATGCATTGTTCTAGAGCCGCAAAAAGAAATACATGTACGTCTTACCTATTTACAATTTGTTACAGCAAGCTACCCAGGGAGATTGGCACGGATTACTCTCAAAGCCCAATATCATCTGGTATTAGTTTTACGGGTCTGCTAACTAGGCTGACGCAAACAAATCAGCCCGGCCCTGAGATCCCTCTCTCCTGTGTATTTTTCAATTTCCCCAGCTTCTAGTCTGACAGCAACCCGCATATTGATGGTTCATGCAAAATGAAAAATGACCCGGTTGATGATCAATCTAACTGAAAATAACTTCCCAGTGCCATCTTGCGGTGAAACGCGTTGGCGAAGAACTCCTATCGAACTAGCTCCGTCGCTATCTGCCTTGAAACTCAGCGCAGAGCGTTTGCTCGGGGCGGAATGAAACCTCAAGAATTTCCGTAACTTGGAGGCGCTTCGTTCGGAATACCTGGTGTAGCAGGTCCAGTCGTTGAGGCAGGCGCACTTTCAAAAGCCGGAGGCAGGGGTGTGGGCACGGGATGTAGCACCCTTCTGGTAGATGATGATGGACCAGCCTCATCATCCACCTGGTACAATGGTAAGGATTCATCTTGCGGCACACTTTCTCCTAGGCGGCTCTGCAGTTGCATAACCATTGAACTGAACTCGAATCCCCCGCCACCGGTGAAGGTCAGCTGCAAGGTACCGACGTCCATTCCTAGACCACCGTTAGGAACGGGGTGTACCTTTGCTTCATACCAGTTGGACGTAAAAAGCGACTGATGGAACTGTGAATTTCTGTTTTGTAACAGGGTCATGTTCCTTGCTGCGGGTCCCAACAAAGCAGAGGTCTCCATACCGTAGGCTCTCCAATGGCACATTTAAAGTCTTCAAGAAGTCCAACGCTGGGCTAGCAACATATACGATTCGCTTGTTGGTCAGATACAAGACACCTTGACTGCAAAACAGATGCGTTCCTGAGCCTGGGTAGCCATTCCCGCTGTGGTATTCCAGCTTCACTTTAGCCTGATTCAGGAATATCTTTTCGCCCGGCACCAGAACGGGGCTACTGTTCGCTTGATTCAACTGAACACGGTTAACTGACATTTGGAAACTAAAGCTAATAAGAATGCGTCAATCCACTGAATGGCAAGTGTTTACACCAAGTGAACCAACAGCACGCGAATGCGTTTCTGCCAATGCTTATTCTCTCTACTAATACGAGGAAGATGACGGAAATCTAGAACTTATACTGCAAACTCGGTGCATTCAATGTGAGTTGATGAAATCCTAGATAATAGCGATGTCAGAATTCCGTCCAATCTCGGATGCTATCAAAGTAGTTTGTAGACATACTCTTTGTGCCTTCTTGGCCTCAGCTTTTAGGTTCTCGACTTCCTTCCAACAATCTAAAGTGCGCTTGGGATTGCTTTTGTAACAAGTAATCAATGCTTCTTCTGCTGCAATGCAGGCATCTGACACGGCTCGTTTCGGTGGACTGAAAGCTTAGACTGTGAGACGTCAAGGTTCACCAGGCTTATACTAAATGTGCATTCATACGCTTTTTGCCTCCGAAGTAGATCCTCTGTTTCCCTCCTCACATGGTCCGCGCTTCGCTGTTCGTATACAACTCGCTTTTGCTGGTGAAGCTCCATTTCGCGGTTCACCCGTTGCCGTACTATCTCCTCTACGTCTTCGGTAGTGGCATCTTGAGGCAAACTTCCTGTTTGTGCATATCCGACAGATGGCGGAATAGGCAAGCTCCCAAACTGGGGGAAGTCCTGTACGGGCCGCACCGCCAAAGGTTACTGTAGCCCAGGCACTCCAAAAAACAAAGGGAGAGTCCTACCCGCACATTCGAAGGAGGGCCTTCCAGCTTCTTCAGCAGCGCCGGCGAGAACTGTTAACAGTAGATTCTTGAGTAAGGTATTCCCATTTTATCGGTGTTCGGAAAGCAAGTGTTGGGACGATACCTGAATCGCAACATCGGGTTCGTTGTAAATGACAATCGGCTCGTTTTTCGATGACTTCGCACCCATCCTTCCAACATATATTGACCGCTGTGTCAATCACAAGTCAGTACGTTCAGAATACGCTGAAGATGATATGTGTTGAGGGCAAGATCCAAAATTCGTTAAGAATCGCACGCAACTTGTCACAGTCAGAATTTTGATTCTTGTTATTTCGTTTACTGAGGCGCACTCTCCAACCCAACAACACTTGAGCGCCAACCCGAACTACAGGTGATCGCCTAATATGAAGGTTGTCGCATTGATAAGGTAAATACAATGGCAGTTGTTGTTAACGGCCGGAGAAAGTAGTGCTTATTCAACATGAAATAGCGGGGGCAAGGACAGCTGCTTCAACATGCTTCATTGCGTGGCGAATGGCCATGAGATAGTAGCTCTAGCGAACTTGAAGCCTGCTGTTGGCTGTGGAAAAGGTGGCTCAATTGTTCTGGTTTGTTATTGGTTTTGAGTCACTGATGCCCATGTTCTGCTTCAGATGAGTTGGATAGTTACATGTACCAAACGGTGGGCCATGATGCCATAGACTTCTATGGAGAGTGCATGGAGCTGCCGTTGTTCAGAAGAGAAATAGTTGGCTCCAGCATTGCGAAAGACGCAGACTACACGGTCACACTTCAAGATGAAGTTGAAGACCTTTATCAGCTGTTGAAAGAAGTGAAGGTACGGTCGAGCATAAGCACGGCGCCATTCTTATCTCAATCCGATGAGAAGCGGAGAAACCCGGCACATGTACCAAATAACATGTGTATTCTTTCTGCCACCCTACGACGCTTCGTAGGAGAAGATGCCGGAGGTTCAGGCTGTCGCCTCCGGTGCTATTCTGTCGAATTATCAGCGTGTGAGGGTAGAGCATGTGTAAGCGTCTGTGAATATACTTGTACTGCTTCAAATTTGGGCAGCGGGCATCTTGTTCTGACGACGGTACTCTCTGCTTGCGCATTCAGATGCTTGAGACTAGGGCTTACTTCGCTGTCATACCTTTGGCAAAGAGACCAGAAGAAGCTTATGGAAGATATGATAGCTGCGAATGTAAATGCGATTCTCATCAAGGTTGCCGCTATAGGTACGAGAAATTGCCTTACATGCCCGTGTTCACCACTGCAAGTACTAAGTGGGACGCTATAAAGGCCTAGAAGTAAAGCATCTGGGAAAATCTTTGAGCCGAATGTTCCCGCACTTGTTGCGCATCGTGAGTTGTAACGGCCTCTCATGATGTGAAAACTTGGGTTAAGTAATGTTTACCTTGGAACATTTGCCTCAGCATGAGCTGTACGATTGCCATATATGTGGAGAGGGTGGCGAGTTTGAAACCTTCACTTTGGACATTCCTATCTTCAAGAAGCGCATAGTCATGTGAGTGGTGCCATGGGGGGCAAAGGCTCAATGGCATTGACCCATGTTTACTGACAGCGACACTTTGGAGACTGTGCTTCACTCCGATGATGCTTTCGCACCGGTGGCGTACGCAAAGATCAAAAAGGCACATCTGGAAGCTAAGAGGCCCGATGAGATTGGCATGTCCGCAGAATTACAACAGACTCTCGTGAGCACTATGGACCTGGAAGTCCACGTGGAACCGGAGCCAATGGTATCTTCGGGAACTGTCTACCACAATGGATTCACCAGCTGATTCTGCAACTCAGAATGAGCCGTCGCAAATACTCGTCGATGTATCGGCGGATTTTCGAAGAGATTTCGATCATGGTGCGGTATTGCTCGTGTTACATGCCAGCAAAGACTTGCACCGACTCGTATTGCAGCTGCAGCAGTGTCGACCTCCATCAAGGGGCCATATATGGCCATTGGTGGTCTGATGGCTAGGAATGTCTGTACGACGGAGCCTCCGCATGTTAACCAGACCATCGCTCAGGAGACGATTACGGTCATGAACACCATACAAGGTATTGTTCCATATTTTCTTTGTTGGGGGCAGTGCAGTTTCACAAATACACCAAAAGAACAACTACAGAGCAATGGGTTTGCGTGGGACTGCGTGGTTGTCATGCACGTGTACCTCGACGACATGTCCAAGTTCGCTCAATTGAACGAAGCTTATAAGAACTATTTCGGACTCAATCCACCCCCACGGTAATTGCGGACTCGGACATCGACCGTCACCGGCTTCTGATTTCCCTCCCCTAGAATAACTGTCCAACTATCGCTCCCATACGGTGCGCAGGTGCAAGTTGATTGTCTGGCTTTCCGATCTGCCAACGTGCCACATAAACGCTCACTGCACGTACAAAGCATTTCATATTGGGCGTACGTAAGCTGTTGCGCTTGCGTGGCGTCCGTCTCTGATAACGAGCTTATTTATTTCCAGACCTGCCAACATTGGGTGAGCGAAGGACCAGGCTATTTCCCACGGCAGTTTCTAAGTCCTTTTTTCAGCCCATATAGCCAGGCCTGCTATGCTGGAGACCAGACCTATATCGCAGGGCAAATCGGTTTGATTCCGCAGTGCATGGAGCTGGTTGCTCCAGCCGCTGATGATCAGCGAGCGTTCGCTCGTGAGGCATTATTGGCTCTGCAGCACTCGCAGGCGATATTACTAGCTATCGGCGGGGATCTAGTTGCTGACGCGGCCCTCTGCGTATGTTATGTTTCCGACGGGCGTTACTTCGCGGAGGCAAGACGGATATGGCGCAACGCTACGGTAAACATCCGCCCGCGCATGTCAACGTCTTTGGTTACCGATTTCTGAAGTTGCCTGCTAGGAACGGTGCCTTATCCAGGTGCCAGTTATATTGGTCGCTGTTCCTGGCCTCCCACGAGGAGCGAATGTCGAATGGGAGATTGTATCCGGTAATCGAGCCTCCTTGCCCGCTTACACAATCGATTTGGAGGATGGGGGCGCCGTGGAAGTCAGTGACCCTGTTGGTTATAACGGTTCGTATTTCACATGCGTTTATCTCGGTGTGCTTCGCCTAAACCAAACCCAATGACAGGAACGATCGCTACGCCTTGTTCAACGCACTGGACGTTTTCTGGATGGTCTCGTGGAACACTGTGCGTCTTGACAGCTTGCTGTTCGATGTCGAGTAAGCCGCCCATGTTGTGTTTCAAACAGCCAGGTCCACGCTCGTGATGTCTTTCTTCGATCCACAGCGCTGACGGAGCGGATTACTCCAAGCGTTATTCAAGAATCGTGGAATGCTTTGAGTACTGCTTATGAAAGCGCTCTTTCCTGTTTAAACCCGCGGTGGAAGGACCTCCTCAGTATCCGAATTTTCTATAATGAGAAGATCCCATGCGTGTGGGTTAATGATGGTTGGTGCGCTGAACATGGTCTCACATGGTACAAATGTCATGAGCTAACATGCTCCACGTACAGTTGTTCGACAATGTTTGAAAACAGGTCCCGGGTCTTTAGAAGTAGCTGTAACATTCGTGCCTGTGGCCCACATTGCCGACCAGTCCTTTCTAGCAGTGGCCATCCAGGCTACAGCCTAATACACGTAGGCATCATCTTCGCCCTTTCCTCTGCAAATATCGCTCGCGGGCTTCACGAACCTTGTCGTCACGTGAGCGTACGATCTCAATCGTTAGATCCGTTTTGGACGGGTTGGATAAGCCGGTGGGGTGTACCCTGGACGAATCGCACGGATTCTTCACCGCTTCTTCGCCAACAGCGCGTTCAGATCTGTGCATTTCATCAATCACCTCATGGACTATCTCAAATTCTGGGTTCTCTCGGGGAGCCTCGTCTGTTTGTTCGTTATGCTCAATGCCAGAGAGCGATGACCGACGAGCATTCGACCCTCGTTGCTCTCCCGACGAAATCAGCTTGCTTTCATCCATTACATCTAAACGTCCCATCAGCGTCTCTACCCACTCAAAATGGATGATGCTGACGACCCGCATGGTCGCCCGGTTGACGTACATAATGTCGTTAAACAGGACCCAGTCTAATCGGCCTTCCCTGTCTCCAGCTAGCGACGACTGTGGATGCAAAAATAAAGCGATCTGGGCAGTACTAGCAGCCTCCGAGCGTGACGTGGGAAAATGGTAGAAGTATGACCTTTGGGCGTGGCGTCGCGCCACGTTGGGGAAAAACGCGGAACAAAAGGACCGGATCACGGCGATGGAATCAATAGCATGCCACGGTAGGGCCTGTCGCCCTTGGTTTAGCTTAGGCCGCTTTGAATTATGTTGCTCACTTGACATGATGGGTAGCCCGAGCTTTTCCATGCAGGCTGACAACTGCTTGCGGATGCTTCGGGCGGCTGTAAGTGCCCGAAAGTGCAGATAATGCTCATAAGCCCAATCTTTGCTGTAATCATGGTCTCGCCATGCATGGAAAACACGCAGACATGTGATGTGGTCGCCTGAAGGGTCGTAAAAACGCTTTCTCATTTTCTCGGCGGCATCCAGCTTTTTTTTCCCTCGCGGGTTCGCGAAGACGTCCTCCACAGATAGCATCGCTACAATGATGATAACTTCGAAAGAGCACCCATAATCAATGGCTGATGATATAAGGGCCCGTGATAAAAAGGGATCAATAGGAAATGCCGCCATTTGCCTTCCAAGGTTGGTCAAATGCCCCTGCTCATCAACAGCGCCCAGAAGGAATAGCTGCTTGATAGCGTCCGTTATCTGCTCTACATCGGGAGGGTCAATAAACTCGAAATTTACAACATCCTCAATTCCGAGGGTCTTCAGGGATAAGACGGTGGATAAAAGCGAGCTACGTTGAATCTCAGGCACAGTAGCGGCGTCCATGTCCTCAAATGCTTCACGCGAGTACAGACGGTACACCTTGCCAGCTGCAACTCTGCCAGCGCGCCCTGCGCGTTGTGTTGCTGCCGCTTGGCTTATCGGCGCGACGACCAAGGCGTCCACACGAGTTTGCGGGTCATACAGCTTCTGTTTGACGAAACCAGAGTCAATTACATAACGGATACCAGGGACGGTTATACTTGTCTGGGCGATATTCGTAGCAAAAATAACTTTGCGAACACCTTCGGGTGCTGGCTCAAAGATGGTGCCTTGCTCCGGAGTTTCCATAGCGGAATACAGCGGGTACGACAGCACATTCATCACACGAGAGCGGTAGCGAATTTCAGAGTTATCTAAGCTTGCCAAAGCGTCCTCCAGCAATTTGATGGCCTGGTCGATTTCTTGCTGTCCAGTCAAGAAGACAAGTACATCTCCGGGTTCCTCAGTTTTGTGAATGTGCACAACCGTATCGACTGCTCGTCGTACATAAGTGGCTTTCGCTGCAGAAAGTTTCATTTGCTTTTGCCAAAGAATGTCAACGGCGAACATGCGCCCTGGAACACTGAAAACAGGAGCTTCTCCGAAGAAGTCGCTGAATTTGTCAATGTCCAAGGTGGCGCTCATAATGACGATCTTCAACTCTGGGCGGCGACGGCAAGCGCGTCTAAGCAAGCCTAATAAGACATCTGTCTCTAGTGATCTTTCATGAGCTTCGTCAAGGATGATGAGATCATACGCTTTGATGAGAGGGTCATTGGCAACTTGTCGAAGAAGTGTTCCATCGGTGGCATATACCAGACGGGTGTTGGAAGAGGTGTTCCGCTCAAAGCGAATAGCGTAGCCAACTACGTCGCCTAGCCGAGAATGTCGTTCCTGTGCTACACGCCGGGCTGCAGCTATAGCGGCAATACGTCGCGGCTGTGTAACACAGATGTTGCGTATGTTCGATAGCGATTCCAAGATATACTGAGGCACTTGAGTCGTCTTGCCCGAGCCGGTGTCGCCCACTATGATCTGCGAATTCGCCCACAAGTTAACAAATGACGATGCACGAAACAGCATTCATATCCCCTTACCAGGCATTGAAATTGCGCGATCGCCTCAAGAATTTCATCCCGGTAGGTAAAGATGGGCAGCTCCTTTCGAGAGCGGGGGTAATCCAAGAAATTATGTTCTGTGTGCGCCATTTCCGCAGATCTATGCCGCCCCGTAGAAGCTCCTGGGTAATTAACACTCTGTCACCACTTATTGATAAAAAATGCTCGCTCACCATTCAAAAGGTTGGCGTTACGACAACTTGACAAACCATATACAAGGCTTACGGACATGTGGGTGTTTGGATACGGCTCGCTGGTATGGAAAGTTGGTGCGTTCCGCAGAGTGTTTTACTGCTACTGTATTTTTTAACAGTGGTTGCTTTCGGTAGATTTTCCGTATGAGAAACGAGTTCCTGGTTATGTGAAGGGCTTTGTTCGCAGATTCTGGCAGGGAAGTATAGATCATAGAGGCACACCAGATTCCCCGGGAAGAGTAGTCACCTTAGTGCCGTACGAAACGTGGCGTGACAAATTTCGTGACAGTGATCCCCATGATCACAGCCCTGTCGATACTTGCTGGGGAGTTGCATATAAGATCCCCGCGTCGGAGGCAGAACGAGTGAAAGCGCACTTGGATCATCGGGAAAAAAACGGGTACCAGACTTTTGAGGCGGACGTGTATCATCCACAAACGGGTGATGATGTACCTCTTGTCAAAGGGGCGCTTGTGTATGTTGCGACCACAGATAATGAAAGTTTTCTGGGTCCCGTTGACCTGATGGAGATGGCCGCACAGATTGCAAACACGAGAGGCCCTAGCGGATGGAATGCGCATTGTGGGTTGCGAATCCGCCTTCGTGAAGACTTATCGGACGTTAATAATGCATTGTTGCGTTAGATCTTCTCGGGCTCTGTCATGCCATGAGGATACTAGCACCGCGTTCCCCGGATCCCCATCTTGTCTCATTGGAATCCGCAGTGCTGGAAGCTCAGCAAATTCAGTGTTCTTCCTCCGCGGACTCGCCCATCCTGTCCACCGACGCCGTTCGGAAAGAAGATCTAGATCAATTAAAGGAGCTATTGGAAGTTGATGTCAGGGCGCTAGTGTTGGCAGAAAAGACAATACAAGGGGCGCTCGCAACCCCTGATAGTAGTTCAAGCTGCGAAGTGTATGGTGGTCGGCGGGTAGAAGTCTCAGCTCAGCGACTGCAAGTGATAGATGACGCTGATACGCCCCACGTCAGCACCGGACTAGACGTCACAGTAGCCATCAACGACACCACAGAAGGACGTGAAGAGGAATCTCCCTGCCAGTTCCTGCGGACGCGCCTGTTGATTGACGACGACCTGAAGCCGGATAGTAACGCGTCTTGATAGTTGCTGACATAATACACCCGTGCCTCTGCTGTGACTGTGCCGCTATAGTTTTTCTTGTCGAAAACAGCGCCGGGATATAAAAGGCCGGCGCTTTTGGCCAAGATCCACTCTGCATCCCAAGTTGTTTAGCCCATCAAAGGATAGCAATGGCCATTTCTCACCCTAACATCAAGGATGGCTGGTTCCGAGAGTCTCAGACTCTTTGGCCAGGACAAGGTATGCAGCACGTTTGGCGTCGCCGCACGCTCGGCCATAAGTCCGGCATTGTTGATCGTCTTGTCACTCACTTACACAAAAAGCAATGTCTTTGCAGGTCACCGAAGTACTCCATCATGAGAAGAGCAAGTATCAAGACGTACTCGTCTTTCAGTCGGCGAACCACGGCAATGTGCTTGTTCTCGACGGTGTCATTCAGTGCACCGAGCGGGATGAGTTCGCTTATCAAGAAATGATTGCCCATCTTCCGTTGAACGCACATTCCAACCCGAAGAAGGTAGTTATTGGCCTCTGATTCTCAAATTGGACGATAAAGCGAAGTTGCAGGATACCACGTGATGACTGCTTTGCCGCCCCAGGCGGAACATATTGGTGTCGAGAAAATAAGCGTATCAACCCTTTTTTGTCTGATGGCAACTGCAACTAAGCTTCGCGAGTCTTCCGAGATTCCGATTTTAACTTTTTTTATTTGAAGGTCCTTGTCATTGGAGGAGGGGATGGTGGTGTCTTGCGTGAGATCGTGAAGCACGAGTGCGTGGAAGAAGTAGTGTTGGTGGAGATCGATGAGGTGGTTCCCAAAGTGTCCAAAAAATTCCTTCCTGCTATGGCTGTTGGCTTTCAGCACCCGAAGGTCAAGGTACATATTGGGGATGGTTTCCAATACCTGAAGGACAACGAAGCGTCATATGATGTTATCATCACCGATTCCTCCGATCCTGTTGGGCCTGCCGAGTCTTTGTTTGGCGAAACCTTCTACGATTTGATGCGCCGGGCACTCCTCCCTGGCGGTATCGTGTGCACTCAAGGTAAGCAACAATTATATAGAGTACATCAGTGTCGGCGTTTCTGGGATGAGATTCTTCCATGCACCACTCTTAGACCTTCTGGTTGAAGATGAGAAACTGGAATTTACCATAGAATCATACTGAGATTGCTTGCGATGAGGCTAAAAGCATCATGATTGGACTATAACTAGAGATATTAACCACTCTCTTGTCGCTAGGTGAATGCCAATGGTTGCATCTCTCCCTTATCAAGACTGTCCTCCACAATTCTCGGAAGATGTATCCGGTAGTTGAGTACGCTTGGGGCTCTGTTCCAACATACCCATGTGGCCAGATTGGGTACATCCTTTGCTGCAATGAAGCTGGTCGTGATTTAAAGAAGCCAATTCGCCGGTTCAACCGGGACTTCGAAGCCGCCAAACTCAAATATTACAACGCGGAAGTGCACGAAGCAGCATTCGTGTTGCCGCAGTTTACCAAAGCCCATTTGGGGTTTTAAACATCTGCCACGATTATCCTTAGATATTAGTTTCAATTCCTGTACATTATTTTTTTTTTTTGAAATGAACGATGATGTTGTAGCAAGCTCGACGCGCTCGGTCTGTTAATGAGAACTCATGGCAACAGTAAAGCTGAAGTGATCGGCCAATGTCAGCATTACCTGGTTCAATGAGCACGTCGGTCACTCGGCAAACAGTGAGAAGCACTACCAGTCGTTCAAAACCCTCACAGGCGCCGAAGGGTAAGGGGAGCGGATGTAAGATTCGTCCGAATCATTTCTTGTCACTGCGGCTGGATGGAGAAAGTATCCAGTCGAACTTCCGGTTGTTCTACAACGACGTGAAACAGCGAGAGCCGGACCATGCCAGATATTTGATTCCGCCTGTGAGCGTGAGTTTGGTGTTTATAAATTTGATGTCTATTCTTCCACTAACGAACGGACTGGATTCCAGATGCATATAACTTTGATGACACTCTATCTGCCCCCTTCGCTTAATTCTGAAAAAGACTATTCGACTTTCAACTCATCACCAACACCAACAGATCTGGCTATTCAAACGTTACTGGAATCAGCGAACATTGTCCAAGAACATTTTCCGAATGGACCACCAGCCCTGGCATTCACCGGAGTGGACAACTTTGATAATGGGCGGGTAGTGTTTGCCAAGCCAAGCGTCACGGAAGATTTCAAGCAAGTGGGGAAGCTGGCTGTGCGTCTAATAGAAAAATTCACTTCAAGTGGTATTGCAGTGGTGGGAAACAGGAAGACCTTTGTCCCGCATTGCACATTAATGGTAACGATATCATACAATGATCCAATCATTTCTTTCATTCCTTGCACGCATCCCTAACGCTCGATTGAAGAAAATCAGGACGCCTCCCCGACGCAAAGACAGTTTCTCCTCCGGCATTCCAGAGAGTGTTTTTGCGCCATATTATGGGCATGATTGGGGTTCGACGGTGGTGACCAGGGTCCATCTATCGTCAATGCTGGAGAAAGATCCCGACGGGTACTACAAGTGCCTGGCATCGCTGCCATTTTAGTCGAATGCATGCGTCCGCGAACAAAGATATGTTCGAGCGCGTTGATCATGCCTCGGCCTTCGAGCGGTGTGGTCCCAGCGGTGCCGGGTAGTTGTTTTCCTGCATACAACAATAAACCACTCTAAACGTGTGCGCGTCGTTTGTGGATTACTTACGAATCCGCTTGAGATTCTCGCAGAATCCCAGTAAACGGCACCAGACTTATGCACTGAATGAGGCGTTAGTTAACGAGGTTTCGAACCTGATGGGCCAGTCTGAAACTTCTCACCAATATTCCAGACGTAAGGGATAAAGAAGTTCACGCTCTCCTCGTCTTCTTCGTATTGAAACTTCAAGATTGAAAGCGTCTGTTTGGTGGATCGTCAGGTCAACGCCCCTCCTACCAGGTATAGCAGGGTTGCGCCGTACCTTTAATTTAGACAGGTTCCAGGTTTTAGCCGCGCGATCAATGACGCCAGCAACGTCCGCAGCCGATGGCGTCTTGAGATTCGCCTCCTCGAGTTTTTCGTGAAAATATCCTATCACCTGATGACGGATGCCAAACGTTCAGGTATCCGTTCCGATGCGCCTGGCTTTTGCATTGTCATGACATACCAAGTCAATATTGGCAACAATGCTTGAGAAGCGTGGAACATCGGCTAGTTGCCCGAAGGCCTCTCTCTTGTGGAGAAGCGCGTACACAAGCTCTGGGTTTTGCTTAAGTGTATGCGTCAGAATGGCGTTTATGAGCTCAAGCAGCAAAGCAACCAAGTCGTAGTAAATGCATGTATCCAGCTCGGTATCTGTGACTTCGAACTGGGAAAGAGTCAACAACAACTAAAGCTGCGCTTACCCGCTAAGAGGCACGTACGCTTGTTGCATTCAAGTTATCATCAGAGTCCTCGTGCGGAAGTTGGCCGCACAGTCTTGCGAAACGCCTTGCAACTAGGTCAAAGAAGCTGCAAGAGCGATTGTCAGGAGAATGTGCCACTACATGCAACTCGCATGTCAAAGATTACCTGAGCACTCGCTGTGCAACCATCGCAGATATTGAGACGATGTTGCGGGCCATGTTAGAGAGTACGGCAATACAAAGTGCGTGGACATACGCGTCCTTTAAAGAATTCAGCCATCCATAGCCGTTTGGGAACGTCGACAGTTGCGCTTACCTTTATAGTCGCAAGATTAGCTTGGATTGTCTTGATAAGTACCAGCATCACCAATCCCCCGACCGAAGTTGACTTCACGACGCGTTCAGTATACCACGCTTGGTAGGGGACGTTCTAACGATGGTTAAGCGCTCAAAATACTTCGGCGGCGATAGCGGTTGAGACTCACAATTCTCTGCAATGTGTCATTGAATAAGTCGTCTTCAGATATGATTACCAATATAATTAGTAGGACGTAAAGTTGCGGGTAGCCCTCTTTGCGTTCAGTGAGATCGTATATCTGGTGCAGAAGGGGTATCATCTATACATATTCCGCCGTGAGATAATGTTACTACCTGACATTGAGATGCACTGCTAGACTTACTAGGCTTTCTGGATCCGTCCGAGACAGTACATACGTCCGGAAGCGACGATTATGCACAATAAGGCAGTACATAATCACAGTAGCTTCCTCTACGGCAATGGTGCTAAGGTGCAATAATAAGACCACAGCAGGCGCGTGCTTGGTACCTGCCTTTCTTACCCGCAGAGCGTCTGGTGCACATGTCGGAAAGAAACGTTGACACCTTGTTCATCATCAACCACCTCTTCCCCAGATTCCGCCACTAACTTATGCATCAGATGAGTGGGAAAATTATCACGGTAACCTCCCGTACCATTGCTATCTAAAAAGCGCTTCAACACATTTCGATACTCGTTCGGTAAGTGCGTTGGCGTCTGCATGCAGAGTAGCAGAAAAAGGAGCGCACTTCGGTCAGCAATTGGTGATGCCGTTAACCCTTCTTGTCGTCGGGCTGAAAACAAATAAGAGTATGCGCTATAAAGCATCCCTCCTAGAAGGCGATTAGCTAAGTGAACGTAAATATTAGATCCATACGCAATTGATCATACCGCCCGCTGGGGTTGGAGTTGGCGGTCGATGGACAAAGTTCATCAGCAGTCGTTGCATGGCCCCTCCAGCGAAATGACTGTGAGAAAAGTGGTGTCAAATTGATCTTTCGTGTTATGGTTCACGACGCCGTACCTCAGACGCTCGAGCAGAATCTCTAAAAAATATGAACCATCTGCGGCTGTTGACAAAGGTTGATTCAACTGTGTCCCGAGTAACACTAAGAAGGTATTGAGAGCCTCCAAGTAGAAATCATGATTCGGTTGAGAGCTTCAACGACAAAATGTTAGGACCTGCCGCAACGAAGCACGGCCACCAGTTTGAAGTTACCCAGCGTCGGCGTAAATGAGGGTTTGAAGCAGTTCTTCCAACAACTGTTGGGCGCGAAATCTTCTATCTTCATGGACAGTTAGAATCACATATGCCACTCCAACGGCAGATGATATCACCTTGTGCCACGAGTGTGTCAACCGCCATCGCTGTTGGCTCAGTAATAATAGGCGTGATCTGAACATTTCGCGGTCTGACTGTACGATCGCCTTTAACCACCGGCGCGTTACATTCTGCAAAATCCGAGGTTCCTAAAATGAGCTACGAACGTTCAAACTGTTCATGAATTTCAACGGCGGTCAGGTTATCAACGAAGTGCTTGACGCACAGACGGACAATCATAAGTGCATTGTAGGCTTCGGCCGGCCAGGTGCTGAATGTTCCAATATGGGATGTTCTTTACAAAAGTGTTTGATAAGATAATATAGTAAACACGGGCTTACCCATCGTATGCAATCAGTCGCATCGCCCGCATGTGACTTAACAGATATAGAACGAGGGTGTTGAAGTTGGCGGTATTCTTGTTATGCCTTACTGGACGTAGCCCATACAAACATAGATGGGTGATGCTTCATCGAAATATCAAAGCAGTAACCAAGGAAATACCTACCAACGCTTTCACCAATTTGCAGGCTCAGCATTTCCAGGTCGAACGCCTCCTGGCTATGAGAGCCACTGGTCAGTTTTGAGTCATTCGGTAGACCATTACCGCAATCCCACCTGTCTTGAGGTTGCGAAATTCTGTCCCCACCCAGGATGTCTAACCAGGTAACAGAGTCCTGGATAAGTAACTGTTCTGCGGACGCGAACTTGTGCAGTGCACTACGCATTCGGGGAGACATGTACTTGTTTTCAGCCGGCGAACGTACAGCGTATGACATCGAACGTCGAGGTGATGATTGCGGGACCGTGGGGTTGCTTAAAGGCGCATCCGGTGACTTGTGGGTCGTGTGTATGGTGGACATATCTTGGGGGGCGTGGCTGCTAGGGTCCGCGGATGTCTCATTTGAAAGATCTTTGGTAACCTTGTGGTCAGTTAAACCTTTCTTAATGACCTCGCCGGGCGGCGTGGATATGGATTTCTCCGATGATATTCTGCGCACATGCTGTGTAGTATTCCGGTCCGTCAGATCCCCAGTATTGTCTGGCTTCGGGTAACTGAACATGCGCGGACGCGGATGGCGCGAGATAGGATGCGTAATATCGGCAAGGTCGAGATCTTGTTGTTCTTCCTGCCCACTCTGAGCGACCATCTTGCGTTCTCCTCTTCCGTCTTCCCCCCGCGAAACCTACTAGTGGTGGTGCCTCGGTTTCCGTCGTCGGCCTGTTAACACGGCGGACGTGAAGCTTCTTCATCGATAAGCCGTTGTAACAGCGCTGCGCTGCAAGTTCGCGCCTCGGTTGACAAACAAGCATAACAGAACACCGACAGGCCATCACAGCTTCGGATGATCGTGTGGTCGCCGCGCACTGAAAGAACTTGGCGATGCGTTTAGGTGCGTTTCTTACGAAGCCGCCGCTGATATGGGCGCTGGTCATTTTTTCCGCCATGCTTTTGTTCGTTAGCGTCAACCGTCATTGTCGACCCGGAGATGCTAGCCTTCCATCACTCGACAATTCTCTTGCTCATCAAATTGAAAGTGAAGAGAAGCTTACCCAAACATTGAGTAAACTGACGGCAGAAGTCCTGGGTTTACGCTCGCAGGTGGAAAACATGGCGACGAAGCTTGCCTCCGCGCCCGCTGAACATGCACCTGGAAGTGAAACGGTACATTTGTTTTTTTTTTCTTTGTCCTTTTGAAGAGATCGCCGGTCTCACATTTCTCGATGATGAAGCAGCTTGTAAAAAAGAAAACCTTGCTGCTAGGGCTTTTCACGATACCGTCAAAACTGCAACGCAGAGCCCTCATACGCACAACCTATCTGCGGCTAAAGCCGTCATCCATGGATTTCTTCTTCGTATTTTGTCAACCGACAGACACAGCGGAAAGAATATTGGTCGCCATGGAGTCTCAACAATATAAAGACATCATGCTCTTGCCGTGCGAAGAAAACATGAATGGTGGCAAAACCTATCATTACTTCAAGTATGTCGCTGACACATTTGGAGACGACCGCTATGATTTTGTGATGAAAGGAGACGACGACGTGTGGTGGCATCTTCCCAATTTGGAAAAGCGGTTGAATGCTTTACCAAGACAGGGCACATACTTCGGACGTGAGCCACAAAAGACAGGTTTCATGGCTGGAATGGGATATGCGGTTTCGTGGGATATCGTCCGGTGGATAGGAAATGACCCGTATCCGGCCGAGCATACTGTTGGCCAGGAGGATTCGGTGTTTGCTAATTGGCTACATCATGGCAAGAAGATAAAGAATTGGGAAGCAGAAGACAATGAGCTTTATGATGACCCTGCCTCAGGCAAAGGCTGGGCGCATGAGTACACACCCGGTACAATTGGAATTCATCGCTTAAAAGACGAGGCATTATTCCTTAATTGTACGTGGCACTTCATGGCGGACTTGAAGTAGAGATCGATCGACATACATGTATTTGCTCAGACTGGGACACACTTGGGAACGACAAAATTGAGAATAACAACTTGAATATCAGGATGCTACGGTTACCAATAGCTATTGATCTATCTGTCTATCAATCTATGTCTGCAAAACTGCTTGTCAATCTTACACATGATGTCTAGCACAGAAGTCTCTGATTCGCGCATAGGCAATCTCTAGCTTGTCAACCGGAGGCGTGAAAACAATGCGCACGAACGGGCGGGGGCACCGGAAGCACTACTTGGATGTAAGTACAAAGCAAATCGTATCAAACCATCAAAGACTCACCTTTCCAGGAAGGCAGAGCACAGACTCTTCGTCAACGAGCTTCTGAGCAAACTCTATGTCATCGACAATGTCTTTGAACTCTGCGGGATTAATTTCCAGCATGAGGTACATCGCTCCTTGCGGCACGACGGGCCGAATGCCAGGAATGCCAGTCAGTAGTTCCGCACTGACGTGCGCATTGCGTTCGAGCTGTGCCATGGTTTTCTCGAAGTGACTTTTTGGTGAGGCGAGGATACTAGGAATTGCAGCTTGGATCAGCGAGTTCGCCCCAAGAATGAGGGTGGTGAGGTTGGACAATCCAATGCGAACCTAAGTAACGTGAGATGAGTCCAAAAGCGCGTAATAATCAAATACGTAAGGTGATAGCTACCTCGTCGAATGCACCATTTTGGTCATGAATGAGAATCCACCCGACACGCCATCCAGGAGTAAGATGCTTTTTCGCCAACCCGCCGGTAGTGAGAATCGGTACTGAAGATGTGAGAGTCGCTAAAGGAACAAACTCTGATCCGGTAAACGTCATATCGGCATAGATTTCGCTGCACAGGGGCGTTAGCTCCACAAATAACCTGTGAGGTACGCAACACATACTCAGCGATCACGGGTAACTTGTGCCTCTCGGCCACTAGGAGAGTAAGTGTTTATCAGCTGAAGGGAGGTTGGGTTGAACAACTGCCGATAAGCCTACCCTGAAGAAACTTTTGGAGGTGTTGCCGAGAGTATACAGACCCGCAAGGGTTACTGGGATTGTTGATAAGTATGAAAGCGGTCTTGTCATCAATGAGACTCTCCATTTTCGTCAAATCCATCTCCCAAGACCGAGAAGGCTGTGATGATGACAAGCAGGAGTCAGCAAAGCAAGTGGTTCAAGGTCTCATCATAGCGTCACATACATCAAGGTCGTAAAAGCGACAATCAACTCCTACAATGCTTCTTCAATGCTATCGTCCCGTTTGAATGCCACAAAGTCAAGTAAACGTACCACGAGCTGTCGCAATGGTCTCGTAGAGCGGAAACCCAGGTTGCGGAAGTAAGATGTTCTGCCCTTCATCCGCCAGAGCCTCAATACACAAGACTAGGGCACCGCTACACCTGTTAAGCATACCATTAGCACATATGTCAAAGTCGGCAGCAAGCATAGCGGGATAAATACCCGCTGGCGATGATCACATCGTTGGCAGTCAGAGGCGCTTCCGGACGGGTGTATGCATCAGCGATGGCTTTGCGGGCAGCAACAGTACCAGTCGCCGGAATATAACCATTGGCTTTGTAAGTTTCTAGTTCTTTCTTGACAGCTGCCACTGTCTCATCGCTAGCTGTGAAGTTGCCGAAGACGGTAGGGTCGCCTGACAAGACCGCCGTGGAAATTAGCGAGCCTGCAGCACTCAACGCTCTGCATATACTATTCTCATACCGAGGGCGAGAGAAATAAACTCTTTCGTAGCATCGGGATTCACCTTAAGGTTGTCCACTATGGGTTTTTCAGTTGAGAGTTGACATCGGGTTGGTGCACGCTTCTAGGAAAGTCTTACCAATGGCCCTAATCGGGTTGCTGGTGCGCAACGACGCTTTTGATGCTTTGACCTTGAAACCGCTCATTTCCAAAAATAAAGATTGTATTAAAAAGGTTCTCTATACAAGTTTCGTTTCTACCTTGCTTGCGCTTAGGTTGGGTAGGACTTTTCGAATTTGGGACCAGCGCGCGAAACGATAAGGACAAACAACCATCACTTGCAGTGGTTATTACAACTTTATGATAACAATGGAATCACCGTCGCTCAAAGCTTGCCCTGGTCCTGACACGCTTGGGTGGATTGGATTCATCCGCGCTTTCGGCAGGGCCAGATTCTCTCTGTCGCTTATTATCTAGGTGATGCTGCGTGGCCTTGGGTGCAGCAGCAGCAGAGTTCGGACTTTCATTGAGAGTAGTGAGCGACCCCAACCCAAGGCGTTTCGCAACGTTTAACGCCCATACTGCACGCTCGCAGCTCCCGGGTGTCCATTGTTCTGTTTCAGTATCGGTTTCCTTGTTCAGCCCCTCGGATAACCCTCGTAGATGCGTCAGCAAGGCCTCGTACGCTTTGGCTGTATAGGGTATCTTATGTTTGCTGTAGATAAGACAGAGTGATTCGTCAGACATGAAGGGTACACTCTCGTCGAATGCCGAGAGTATTGCAGATGCGGTTGCCGGACCAACTCCTTTGAGTTTGGTCAACTCTTTGAGAGCGGCTAGTGTAGTGGATTGGGCTAGCAGTTCGAAGGCTGCTCGAGAGACGGTTTCGACAAGCTGAACCGGGTTAGACGACACCTGCGATAGCAAGCTCGGTCGGAAACTACCTCGCTATAAAGCATGCTTACACTTTTCATCAAGACTGACCACGGTGATAACTACAGGGCGAACTCACACTAAGTTTCCATGTCATTAACTTCGTTAGCTGATCGTGCGTCATGTACTTCTTCGTTAGCAAATCATTTCGAAGATCATTCCACATCCAATGGTCGAGCTCCTTAAGCTTCAGGCCCTTTTCCGGGCCTTTTGAATCGCATAACGCAACCAGCACCGTTTGATACGACAGCAGAGCAGCCACCCATGCCTCCTTGTTACTCGGTAGCGTCGACATCGGTCCGTCAATCCACTACGCTGCTTCCAAATGGCATTCAATGTGAGCGAAACGTCGTTCCGAGTTGCTGAACGCGCCTTGATTTTGTTTTTGTTGAGACAATCCTTTCAATTTTTTTTATGCCACTAGTAAAATCGACGAGGTAGCAGACGGCCTTATTCGCAAGGAGCACCCATTCAGCCCGATAGTAAAACAGAGGCGGAATCGGCGGCCCCAGGGAATTGAAGAATCGATTTTGATATCGGAACGGAATCGGTCGTATTGATGGATTTGTTCAGGGTGTTAGGAGCGGGCGCAAAGTTTGATAGAAAACGTTTCCGTCAGGACCATGAACTGTTCAAAGCTTCCTCACACGATGACACCAGCGTTTCAATATCCGACACGGCCACTGTGACTACTACCCTTGCTCCAGAGTTGGACTTCTTCAGCGCGAACCAACCAGCGCCTGACATTTCGAAGGAAGCGGATGGCACAAATGGTAGAACTGCTAAGAGAAGGAAAATTCACGATGGAGATGCAAGCAACCCGACAGATTCCAAGCCTACATTCATTCCGTTTGATAATGAAACCACCGCAAACGCTTACAGAAAGGAACATCACATCAAAGTCTATGGAACAGACGTACCGCATCCATTGCAGAGCTTTCATGAACTGGTGGGCAGATTTCAGATAAAATCTTTTTTGCAAAGAAACTTGGACGACTCTGGATACACGGTACCTACCCCGATTCAAATGCAGTCAATACCTATCATGCTACACGGTCGAGAACTGATGGCATGTGCTCCTACCGGTTCCGGAAAGACTCTGGCTTATATCCTTCCCATATTGCATGATTTGAAGTGGCCTGCCAAGGAGGGTGTTCGCGCTGTCATAATCTGCCCCACGAGAGAACTTGCGACGCAGATACATCGTGAGATGAAAAAACTGAGTCATGGCAAGCCCTTTCGAATTTGCGTCTTGACGAAAGTTGCCAACTCCCATGCTGGAAATGATAGTGCGGTGGCCACTTTCAAGAATTTCGATATTTTGATAAGTACTCCGTTGCGACTGGTGCACGCGATACAACATCAATCTTTGAAGCTGAACACTGTGCGACACCTTATTCTTGATGAGGCGGACAAGCTCTTGGAATTGGGGTTCTTAGAACAAATGGACGAGATATTCGCAGCATGCTCGTCGACGGTCTTACATAAATCACTATTCAGTGCTACCATACCGTCTGGAGTTGAACAGTTGGCTAAAACCTTCATGACGGATCCAATCCGTGTGGTAATCGGCCAGAAGTAAGTGGAACGGCTAAATTGCTTATACCGTAGCGTGCCCCTTACATTGCGCTTGCAGGAATGCTGCCACGGAGACCATAAACCAGAAACTGTTGTATGTTGGCCAAGAAGAAGGGAAACTGATCGCAATCCGCCAGCTGGTGCAAGAAGGGGGCCTGAAACCCCCCGTATTGATTTTCCTGCAGTCGATTGACCGTGCGAAGGAGCTTTTTAAGGAACTCGTGTACGACGGCATCAATGTGGATGTCATTCACTCTGAGCGAACCAAAGCACAGCGTGATAACATAGTACAGAGCTTTCGGCAAGGGAAAGTCTGGGTCCTTATAGCAACGGAATTAATGGCCCGTGGTATTGATTTCAAGGGAGTGAAACTGGTTATCAACTATGATTTCCCTCAGAGTGTCGCGAGCTACGTTCACCGTATTGGGCGGACCGGACGTGCCGGACGAGCAGGAGAAGCCATCACGTTTTTCACCAAGGAAGATGCGCCATATCTGAAGACTGTGGTGAACGTGATGCGAGACTCTGGTTGCGAGGTGCCGGAGTGGATGTTACAACTGAAAAATCCGAGCAAGAATGAGAAGAAGAACTTGAAACAAAAGCCTGTTAAACGAGATAACATCAAAACAGTGTCGTCATATGATGAGAGGAAACTAAAACATAAGAGGTACGTGAGTCGTTCCGTTTCGCGGGAGTGGTGACCATGCTGAATGAGCTTTCTTAACAGAGCAATCATTGAGGCATCCAAACGGCGAAATGTTAAGGCTATCGAGACGGTGCCATTGAATGTGAAAACGAAGTAATTTAATTGTTCTTCAGCTTTTGAGAAACGTATTGAGGAATACTAGCACATGTGGCTCCGTCTGAGCTACATGTCCTCAGAGCTCCCGGTCATAGCATCTATCATTCATCACAGGATAGCGCACCCTTCGCTCTTCTGCTTCTTTGTGAACGGGTTTTCCTCGGAGGATGACGTTAAGGGATCGGACGTTGTGGTTATGTACGTCAAAAGTCTAATGACCTGTTAGTCGCCTGCAACATGAAGTTACTGACGATATACTTACACTTTACTTGCTTCTGACACCTTTACTCTACTTAGCTCCTCCTCCTGACGCAACCGATCATTGAGAGCTACACGTATATATAGAGGGATCGAAATTGGTCACTGTCACTGCTGATGCCAGCGTGCTGAAAACATTTGCAATAATACCAAGCAGCTTTTGTAGCTTCAAATCTGACATCGAATATAAATACGCTGACGAAAAATACGATAGGAAACGAACTGCAATATGGATGCACGAAAGACGACTTGAAAAGCGTTTCGGTGAAGACCACGGCGTTCGAAGATGAAGATGAATGAATACGATTTCGGTTGAGCTTCTAGAATAGCAACTTTCAGACGCGCACCACTATGAATCGACCAACCCCGTAGGTATATCTGGAAGCTGCGTTTGTTCACCGTCGTTTACGATTCAGCATGGCGGGTGATAACACCAGAAAGTCAGCGATGATGATAACGCGTGGTCGTTCCAGCAGAGAGTCCACTGCACCAACAGCTTCATCAAATACGACAAACCTCCGCCATGAAGGTCATCCGAATTGACGAACCCGCCAAGTTTGACCAGGTCTTGACGTCCACCTTGGAATCAGGGCCTCACCGTCGTTTCATCTTATTTTTCGGTGTGCTTCAGGAATTTGTGTTTACGCCTTTTGAACTTCGCTAACCTCAAGTGACGGTGGTAGGAACCGAGGAAGCGGCAACCGGAGAATCATGGTGTCCCGACTGTGTCATTGGTATGTGTGTGCTGCTAATCACAAAAGTGCACTGTACTGCGTGTTAAATGTTACTGCAGCCGATCCAACTGTGCGGAAGTGGGTCCGAACAGTTGAAGATGCGATCCTGCTGGAGGTTCCTGTTGGAGCTCGCTCCACTTGGAAAAACAACCCTGATAATTTTTACAAACGTCACTCTCTCTCACGGCTCACTTGCGTCCCGACGCTAATTGAGGTTGGGCCAGACGGAACTGAAAAAAAGCGATTGCTTGAAAGCGAATGCAGTTCAGAAGAGCGCCTACAAGAATTTCTAAGCCCGTAAGCGCCCTGCGCCCTTGCGGCGTCAAACAAATAAGCTCAGTTAATGCATTGTATGCTCTCAAGTAATATCTGTTTGTGGCTTAGTGTCAACTGCTACTCAACCAACTATGACTGTCTTTGTTAATGCTCGCAAGCAATATCTGTTTATGGCTTAGCGTTGACTAACTGGTATTTGACGAACCATGACCGGCGTCGTTGGTCACAACGTAGGCGGAAACATCCATCGATTACGCCAGTTCAACTTTGAAGACATCGATGTCCTGTTCAGAGCGTCAGATGATGCGAAAAACCACATGGCTCTGCACCAAAGCATATGGAACGTACCTCATCCTCTTCTCCATCTTCTACAGGCCGCAATTCCAGCATGTCCACGTCTGGCTGAAGGCTCGTAGCGCTACCAGTCACACTATTGGACCGAGATGTCACAACTCCGTCGTCCGATACCATTATGTCCAGTTCGTCGTCACTGTCATATTCTTTCATTTTTGGCAAATGTAGCTCAAGCCCAGAAGAATGATTATGCCCACCTGAGTGTACAGCAGTAAGTGATACGGAATTACCATCAACGGCGTCGGCTTCGCAGTCATCAAGGTCAACAGATCTGAGTGACGCCGTGTCACTGCTCCGATTATCAGCATGGTTGAAGATGTCGTCGTGAAAGAGAAGCATATCTTTGATAAGCCGTGCCGGATGCTTGTCGTGCAGGGTAACAGACGTCTGGACACACGGTCGTAACACGTAGTGCCCAAGGTGTTGCGCGAGGTCAGCAATTTTCTTGCTCTCGGGATCCAGGCCTTTCACCGATCTATGCCAGTGACGACCCAGCAGCTTTAAGGATTGAAAGTGTGCCGTAGGCAAAACATGCAGCATGGATCGCAGAGATGCGATCCTATGGGGTGCACTATCATCTGCTTTGGACAAGTAAAGTATTTTGAGCGGCTCATAAATCTCGTCGGAGCATACTGATATAGGAAGCTCAATCAAGAACATTTTGAGAGCTTGTGCAATCAGGGACGGTTCTACGTCTTGAAGGTTGCACGAGGTGCTCTTGTTGACGTTCAGTGTGCTTCTCAAGGAGTGCAAGGAGGCGATATCGCGCGTCGTCCCAAGCCACATCTCCAAATGGCTCTCGGTTGCAGATGGCGATCGTTTATCAAGTACTGCAAGGCATTGCTCCACAATGGCCGGTACTTGTGTGCCTTCACGAGTGGCAAGATCTTCCAACGAAACGCCATAGCATCCGTGAGGATACTGCTCATAGAAATCGGTATACAGAGCAGGAGGAATTCGCATTGTCCCTGTGCGAGAGCGCTCGACAAGTATTTCAACCTCCTTCTCCGGGTTCAGGGTCTCCACAAAGGTGGCATTTCGTTCGCACATATCGTCGATAGCGACAAACGCTATCCTTTCAACGACGTTGAGACTTTCATATGCTTGTTTGAACAGCTCCAGTCGGCGCATTTCAGCATGCTGGAGAGAATTCATGTAGTGCAAGCACTCGCCTTCCAATCGAAGGCGGATATCCTCCGTTGACATAACGGCTTTCTTATATTCAAAGTCCGCGCGATCAGCCTCGCGCCTCCTTCTACGATGATTGGGCTCGTTTTCGTTACTGTGCTTCCTCCACTGAAAATGTTGGGATTGGCCAAACGCAGCTGTCCGGCCGACGTTCTTCACAAAGCCATCTGCCTGAAGATGCTCAAAAAAGGCATGCGACTCTTCCTCCTCAATGTGTAATATCGTCTTCAGATATTGTACAGCGTCTTCACTGGTGAAACAGTCTTTAGCAGACCCCCATAGAAGTTTCACTTCTTGCGTTGGAATTTCGCATTGCATTCGCGCCAAAACGCTATTGAACTCCTCGACCGTATAGTTATGTCGTCCAACCGTGATCATTATGTCCATTGCAGGTAAATCATTCTCTCCATGAGCAAGCTCGTGGTTCCGCTGTTCAACGTCGGCAACCTGACATTTGATCTGATAGTCTTTTTCTATTGCGACTAACTCACATCTCTGTTTCTCTAATTGCTTCCACGTAGCATCAATCTTTTCCTTTCCAGTAAGAGATAGTTTTCTGTTCTCCTCGAGATAGGTTTGGATTTGCTTTATGATTGCCGATATTTCATCCGACATTTTCTTATGTGCAATACTAAGGGTCATCAATTCCTATGTGTCGGTTCAATCTGTAAGCCAGGAGAGAGTAATGAATTGGCGGAAACCGGGAGGGATCCTCACCCGTTGTGTGCTAGTATACAAAGCGCATAGCAAGCTGTCGTCTTTCCCGAAACCGTCGGCACGCAGTTTGAGTCGACCAATATCACCAAGCTTTGCAGCGTACTGCTCTTCTGCTCCGACTCGCAGCTGCAGAAGGTGGACTACCTCTTCGAGTTCTGCAGTTCCCTATGGGCAAGGATCAGGCTAGGAATGAAGAGCCATGAACGTTCCTTTATCCCACCATTTCCTGGCGCTGGTGCAACAGGTGGATCCCGGCCAGCGGATCACCTGCAAAGGTAGTTTTCTCAGCAGGATAGCCGGATAGACGACTGCTGGATCATGATTGTAGACCAACCACTGGTACCCCAGAACCAGTCTTCAAATCGTAACATGTTATGGTTTTCGCGGGCCGTCTGGTAGTCCAATGAGATATCGAGAGATATGACCCAATGGCTTGAATTGCAGAGATTGAGGTCCAACACCTTTTCAATGGTAATGCTGATGGTGGGTGTGTTTTACACTTGCGGTGGACGCCGCACAAAGCCCGCGTTCTGCTATCTCGACCAGAAACCAGCTGGCCGTAGAATCGCTCAAAACGTTAAATGCACATGAGGAGATGGCTGAAGAGAGTTCCTGGGAAGACGAAGTATGCTTTAATTGCTATGCCCATCAGGCAAAAAGACCCAGTTCCTAATGTGACGCCTCGAGCACTAGTGGGACTCGCTCGAGCCTATCAAGCTGCCAGAAGTGAAGACTACAGGTCCGCCGGTTCTGTCGGAAAGGTAGTTTTGGCATGTATCATTGAGATTCAAGCGGGTTCTGAACATTCTGCGAATCCAGCATCCCAAGGGGTCCAACGGTGATAGAGACAGGCAGTGCTCGGAGTGAGTATGTGCCCCAGGTGCGAGATACTGTTCTTCAAGATCAGCTTTGTATGAGCAACGTTAATTGATTTCTGCAATTCTATCTTGAAAAAGGTGAAATTAATGAAGCGGGATGCCAAGAATGCTGATGGACTTCAAAACATCCAAACAACATCGCAGGGACCTCAGAAATCCTTGGCAGATAAAGAAGCGGAATATGCTGCTGCGAAAGCCAGAATCTTTGGCGAGCATCAAGCAGAAGGCATGCGCTCGAGTTCACGAAATACCGGAGAAACCGGATCCCAAGGGCCAACCCCTCGCCGGGCGGATTCCACCGGCCCGCCACGTGGAGCTTCTCCGGGAACGCCAAAACGAGTTATGAAGCAAAATGATAGACGACCGTCTCCTAATGGGTCTTCCGAGAAGCAGATATTCGTGAGATCGCCCACCCTTGGAAAACCTAAAGAGTCGGCACTGGCAGAAAAGCCATTGCAGCGAAGCGCTGTGAATAAAAATATTATCGGTAAAAAGTGACTTATTACAGTGCCTAATGCAAGGTGCAGTGTCCCACTATGTTGTACATTTTGTTCACAGGGAGCGTACGGCTGGTATCGACGAGTTATTTTGTGTCATTGCCTTTGCTAAAGCAGGGTATTTCGATTTAAGTTGACTCAACCGCGCTTCCGGTGGCAGAAGCAGCTCAAGCTTGTCCAGTGATATGAGTACACTACTCAATGCCAATCTGGTTTTGTGGGCGACATCTCTGATAATCGTTACTGTTGCAATTCACATCAATCAACGCGGGGTCGCGGTCCACTGAGAATGAGTTAACACTTACTGGACGAGAGCTTTTCTCCTTGTACCTTTGCTTGGTGACTACGATGAGCGACGGTGTTGGCGAGTTTCGCGCAATACTCGTCCATGTTTGATATGCTGTCGATGAGTATTTTCTGCAGTGGAGTGCCGATGTAAGCCATGAATAATGGGCGACAGAAACAGTGATGTGGCGTTACCTGATCTCGCGCAACATTATCCGCACATCGTTGTATATGACGCCGGCACTTCTCGAGAAGAGCTGTCGAAGAGCGCGGGTCGAGTCCAGCTGCAGGCTGGTTAGTATGACCACTGAGAGATGGACATTCACTGTTGAGAGACAGTTTACCTGCAGTCCCTGGTAACCGTCGTTGCGAGGGCGCAAACAATCCACCCCAATTAAAGCTCTGAGACGAAACCGTGGTTGGTATCAAAGGTTGGAACTGCGAGTGGTGTTGGTTAGCGAGAAGCGATGTTAGTAGCAACAATATGCGGCATTTCATACCTGTGGAATCTGGTTCAATGCTTCCAGCTCATCCGATACGGTGCGAGTAGGCAGGAATCGTGAGGATACTTGAATGATTCCACTTCCCTCCGACCTGGATTTGGAGTGTCCCCGATACCAACTCAAATCGTCCGGTCTTAGCATGTCAGATTTCACTGACGCCGTATCTCCAATAAGCTGATACTGAATAGATCCTCTACTTCGACTGTCGTTGCCCACAGCAAAGAAACCCAGCTGGTCTGAAACAGCCGATGTAATGGCGTCGGCCACATTAGGAAGATATGGTAAAAACGAACCAGGTGCAGCAGGGTCTGCCGCACGATTGTCACTAGGAAGGCCTTGTTGAGAGGACACTGGTCCGTCTTGGGACGATGGCGTTTCCGGTGATGATGAGAATGATAAGAACGAGGGGAATGAAAACAGGGGTTGCTTGCTTGGTGAGTGCAGTGTACCGTCTCCTGTAGGGGTTGGCTATAACAGAGTTGATCACGGTAATTGCGCTTGATGGACATGTCACCCGGCGTACCATAGTCAGCTACCGGCCACGTCGAACCTCGCCACGTCAACCTCGTAAATCACCGATGCCGCCAAGTGCAGACGCTGCTGTTCTGCGATCTGGTTGGTAGAGTATCTGACGCTGTTGCAAGCTCACTGCCAGTCCACCCAACGCAACGCGCAATTCCCCACATCACTGAAATCAATAACGGTTGATTACCATATCAACTCCGCAACACGGAAATCATGTACTATTGGGACCTTTGGGGAGGACGCTGGGAGAGCAAGCTTCGTTCATAGTGCGACATACTTTCGAGAAAACCGAAACATGGTCAAGCCCATTCCGCTGGAGGATGCGTTTAATGACTCCCCAGCTTTCCGTCTGAGGTTGCAGGCAAGCGAAGGGTCAATGAATGATGTGGATCAGTCGATTAAAAAGATGGCGCACATTGCTGAAAAACTTGGAGAAGTTACCAAAGGTATCATTTTGGCTTTGCAAGTTTTCTTTGGTCCTACTCTACTGATGCAACAAATCCAGAGTACTCGACAAGATACAGTCAGTTAGCCGAAGAAATTCAAACGCTTGCGGGTGCAGATGATGATCCTGCCTACGAAACCGTTGGCCAACAGGTGATATAACAGCAGTAACACCTCATGCTGAACTGTTGAACTGAATTTCTTATGTATAGTTGTTAAAGTTTGCGCAAGTCATTAAGGTATTTTCATCTTGAAATTGTAGACTGTGTCAGATGTCGGGGGAAACTCACGCCCGAGGGAACCAGGATATAGAACGAAGTAGAGCCATTGCAGCGAGCCAATTAAAAGGTGCTTCGGTTTGTGAAGATTGAAAGCTGGGAACTTGGGCTGACTTGTGATTCGAGACGTCTTCATCCAGCCGTTGAGCGTTTTCGCGGCAAAGGAAATTCATCCTGCTAAGGTATCGTCTGTCGCGGTGGCATCATTTGACTAGGTCAGCTTCTTCGTGCTAAGATTTTCTACCTAGAAAGCGGGGAGAGAATTTCAAAATGCTCAAGACCAGTATCAAGCTGCACTTAGCAAATACATGTCGAAGAAGCCAACGGATAGAGGCTTAGAGGAGGTGAATTACTGCTTTGCACATCTCCAATGAGACCATTTATAACATCATGCTTCCTCTGAAGAGCGCTCGAGATGTTGCTGAAGGTAAGACAATTCTATCGGACAAGCATTGACGCATTCCAGTAAAAGATGCCCTACAGCAAGAAAAAGCTTCCACCATAAAACTTTGGAATATGGTGCTAAGTTGAACGATCTTGATATGAAAAGGAAGTTTGAGATGGTGGAGAACGTATGTTACCTTCTACAGCAGAGTTAGGGCGTGCGTCCAACCTACATCACCACAGGTCGTTGCTTTGGTATACGCGAATTTTTCCTTTTTCCATCAAGCCTATGATGCGTTGAAAGACTTAGAACCGTCCATGAGGGATTTGACTGGTATGTGCCGCTTACGGTGCCAGTAGTACGTTGAGAGGTTCTGATGTAGAGATGCAGCGATGCTTCAAAAGATGCGGTCCGATTACTCCAAAGTAGACACCAAAGCCTCTACGGAATCCATTGTACGGAGCGTTGCGCCAGAAAGTTACGATCCAGCCAGCGGCTCAGGAACAAGGGCGTTGAAAACACCTTCATCCATATACAAAGGCGGCTACCTTTTTAAAAAAAGTAGTTCCAAGATGCGTACGGTGTGGAACCGCCGGTATTTTGAGTTGATAAACAATTACCTGCATTACTTTTCGATGGAGGGTAAGGTACGCTAAAACATGACTTCAGCCTTGATTCGAGGGTTTCAAAATGACCTGCGAGTCACAGGATGAAGCCAAGACTGCCATCGACCTGCGCATATGTATGGTTAAGGAAACCCCCGGCGCTGAAAGGCGATTCTGTTTTGATCTGGTTTCTCCTAATAAGTAAGTTGCATTTTACTATGGAAACAGGGGATGTCGCCCTTAAAGATACCTGCCAGAGTGGTAACCTTGCAAGCTGAGAATGAGGACCAACTGAAAGATTGGATGAGCGTGCTACAAGCTGCCATATCCCGATCAATATCTGACGAGGGCTTTGACTCCACGCCATTGGTTTGTTGAGAAACTTAAAGTTAATTTTTGGGCTGAGCTGTTACTGAAAGTCCATTTGCCCACATAGAGACCTACGTATGGGGACATTGATCAGTCTCAGATGATTGAGAAGCACAAACCCATTAACGAACTCCTGCAACAAATTAGGGACAATCCAGGTTAGAGTTTCGGGCATGCCCACTGCAGTATATTGCTGACTAACTGTTTGAAGAGAACCAAAAGTGTGCCGATTGTGACTCGGACGAAGATGTGGAATGGGCAAGCTGTAACATGGGTGTTGTGCTGTGTATAACTTGTTCAGGAATTCACCGCGGTCTTGGTCGCCATGTGTCGAAAGTATGTGAGAATTGTCGGCGCCCGTAATTGATGCTACTAAGCGAGGCATCACTTTTTAGGTGAAATCCTTGGTCCTAGACAGGTGGGACCAAGAAAGTGGTGATATTATGTTATTGCTTGGAAATGAACGCGCGAACGGCATTCTGGAAAAGAAGTTGCGGGCCGCACAATCTCCAGTCACAGCGAAACCGAAACCAAACTCAGAAAGGTGCTGTAAAGGCAACCAACAACATTCATGCACAGTCCTAATACAGGTTTAGGTCGCAGAAACAACAATATTGCATTGCCAAATATACGCATAAGGTACGATGTTCTAGATGGGTGCTGGTAAGTACAAGGCTAACTATTTTAAACAGGAGTTTCTTGGTGATTATGCCGCAGAGGGTAGTTTAAGTCAAGCCCCTCTGCAGTCCGAGTTCGCAAATGCTGTTAAGGGACGAGAGTTATTGGCCGCCTATTGTTGTATTATGCATGGTGCCAATGTGAACGAGAAGGATTTGACGGGCCAGACGCCGCTACACTTGGCCACTCATGATAAGGACGCATTGATGGTTGAGTTCTTACTGACATGGAATGCGGATCCTAACATTCAAGACGAACATGGGAGGAGTATGTCTGCGTTGTGCGATCATCAGAAGGAGCGCTAGCTCATGATACTTTTTAGCACCATTGCATAATGCTGCTGATAAAGGCAATGCAGATGCAGTGCTTGCTTTATTGAGGCGTAATGCGAGGACGGATATTCATGACAATTCGGGAAAACTGGCCGTGGATATAGCCGCTGAAAAGAGTGACGCAGGCGGCTGCTATGCTCGAACATTGACTGCGCTTCAGCTGACGAAGTCGGACAGCGATATTCGGTCATCCCAACATTGGAAAGCGAAGGTCAGTTGCGAACACCAACAATTGAATGCGGCTCGTGATGAACATCTAGCGATTTTGAAGGGTGGCGAGCCATTCACTGAAGTTGTGCATAAGACTCCGGGAGACACCAGCTGGAACAAGGACGATGCAACTACTTCCACACTTACGGCGCCTTCGGCAAGCGATCCTTGGGCAGAGGAAACGACTGTGTGGACGACTTAAGCGCGATATGTACCTGGTTTGACTGTGCCACAGGCGCGACTTTTTATAATTGATAAAGCTGGCTTTATTGTTGTCCAAAATGTCCCTTACATGTTCATCGTTGCTGACCCAAAAACCAATTATCAACGCTCTTTGAGGATAACGGCAGATGGCCAGGGATATGGTGAGTTTCCAAAGGACGGAAACGGAGTTGAACTTGTCTCCTGACTCTGTAGAATAGCAACAGCAACCATTTCAATTGTACTACGATTTCCTCACGGCGGAATTGCAAAAAACCAACACGGGACATAGCTCATTTGCCAATGTGCTTTCCGCCTTAGAGGACTTTCAAAAGAACATTGAGCAGGGGTTTTATGCTGAGGAGGTAATGAACTATGGAGTTTGCTGCCCAAATGTAGGCTCTTATGAATGCGCCATGTCGGGTAGTTGAAAAATCATGGATGGGACATCGCCAGATCGCTGGCGCCTTACATTCAAACACTGCAACTAGGACCTTGTGATGAAGTTACATTACTCAATGGCAAGGCCACAGGCTTGTTACGGATTCTCGCGGAAATTTCAAATCCGAGGGAGTTCGTAATGTTTTCGCTTGAATACCTGGACAGTATGAAAACCGACGAGGATGGGCGAGAGAGTCATGCAAAGAACCGAAGCATGTTATTTATATCGTACGGGAGCGCACTCAGCATAGGTAGTTTGAATTTGTCTCGCTGATGGTTTGGCGAAACAAGAGAAGATGACCGCTGCTTATACAGCATTGCGACACATCCGCACGAAAAAGCTTTCAGCATTCTTAAATAACGCTTTCTCTACGGTATTAAGCTATGCAAGCACCGAGGATTGGCTCAACGTTGATATCAACAGCTCTCCGACAAACTGCAGCGAAAACTTGTTGCAGTTTTATTTCGGTTTCTTGAATGAATTGCTCCCAGTCATACGTGCCGCACACCAGGTAGAGAATCTCTCGTGTTATTTACAGTAGCTACCTCATTCAGCTTACTGTATATGTTCCAGCTAGCCGACCAGAATGAGCGGCGACGGCTCGACGCATTGTCCAAATACTATATCACCTCCCTTTGCGAAACGATCTTCTCGGGAATGGCATTGACAAAGCGATCAAACGATGTGCAACAGCTTTTGGTAAAGCGGGTGTTCACGGGCACGTAGCGACAGCATTTAAAGGAACTGTATACAGGATCTGGCCGGCCGCGCTGAATTTGATGTGCTAGAACTACTACGTCGTGATGCTCCAGATGGCAAGTCGAAACCAAACCATCGCCCGCATCTGCCAACTTTTACTGACATCATAATGAAGAGTCGGCATTGACCAGTAGTGCCAGTATCCAGTGTTTGCCGCCGCTCGGGTGTTCCGTTTTCGTCAGTCTCGCCGTCACCGACAGTCAATATCCGGCACTGCGAAAGCGTAGCGTGATGCCATACGTGCTCGATTCGGTATGGTTGTTTAAGGCTAGTTTGACTCATGTGGATTACCTGGTTATGGAGTAAGTTTGCCTTGATGCATTCGGTCACGTCTCTCACGGGACCTAACCATGCTCGATCAAGTGGACATTCGAACACAGCTGAGAAAGGCCTGTGCTTGCTGCAGGTTCTATTATGGCGTCTTGATGGAGAATGCTTTTCTTGTGGCCCCCTCAGTGAATCGTCTGGGTCATCATTGGCATTGCATACCATGGTCGAGGTTGGTAGCATTGTCATTGTTTTCCATTATTTTTCATGCTGCTTACATGTTTTCGTCGTTGTATCAGACGCTTTTGAACTTCATGGCGACTACATCCAACCATTCCCAGCGACAGTTGTGCTTTTCTCTGTTCAAACGGCTGATGCAGCACTTTGACGATAGCAGCCGTGCTTGGACAGTCAAGCATATGATCGAAGAAAGTTCATTTCCCAGTGTTCAAGTTGCAGGATTATCTGTGCTGAAGGATTATGTCCACAAGTACTGGCAGGACGGTCACCTCGACCATGCAACCAGACCGGTAATCCGCAGCCTATGCAGCTCTAGGCTATATCAGGGAACTAACATATCTTGAATATTCAGCCTTCTCTTTTCATGGGCCATGCGATCAGCCAAACGTTTCTCAAACCGCTTTTCGATGTCCGATCCAATATTTACACTAGCGGGAAAGACACACAACACTCGGTACTGAGCAGTGATGCCGTTCTTATGGAGCGAAGCACCCTGCTTATGCATGTGCTGAACCTATATCTTTACCTACTTATGAGGGATTCGCCTGAAGTGAATCATACCGGTGTGTGGCGCGCTGAGCATCTGGATCGCACCTCCCGCAAGCTGATCAATCCGCTGCGGGAGCGTGTCGCTGCCGTCCAGGATACGTTCAACCAGGTACTGCATAGTGAATCTCAGGTGAGTATGCGGATTTTCTGCATTTTCTGGAATCTTTTTCTAAGCTGGTCTATTTTCTAGGATGAAGAGGCGATGCGCGCCAAGTTGACAATACTACTGATGGACAACGTTCTGGAGCGTATAGTTGAGCGAATTCGATTTGGGCGCAAAGACAGTGGACAACCGGTATCCTAAGGAAAGCACCGTTGCTTGGCCCACGCTGTTCGTTTCCGGCATCTACGCCCTGGATCCTTGCAAAAGACCACAGCATCATTCAAGAATATACCTGTAGTTTACTCGATCAGCATTCGAGTGGAGGCAATCCAGCAGTGCCTTCTTACATGCGGACGCCATACAATCCCTTCGGGAAGTTTTTCTGAGTATCTTCTTTCACCAATTTGAGGCCGGCTTTCGCAAACAGTTGCTTCAATATTTCATCGGATCTGAGGTTGGGATCGCGATCAGTTAAGATCACACGCGAAACAGTCTGACTCCAGCGCTCGCCTTGTGACGGAAGAATCCTCCTTATCCACGTCTACGCCGGTTATGGTAACATTCTCCTTGACTCCAATCAGGCCGTTGGGCTTCAAACCTCTTTTGCATCGCTGGAAAAATGCAACGAAATCGTCTAGGGAGATTTCAGGAGAAGATTATAGGAGCCGCATTGCTGGCCGCGGGGTTCAATGGCCTTATTACGCACCATCTGTCAGATGACCAAGGACCCACTGAATCCAAATCATGTCGTAGCGCCTTTCCTGCACATGCTCGATCTCAACAAAAAACCACTGGCTGTAAAGTTGGAGCGACAAACCTCCGGGACGAACTCTTGCAATCCTTTGGGAATATATTGCTGAACTCGGCTTGCATCGTGTGCTAAATACGTCTTGCGCGCTTCTTCCAAAAATTTGGGATTTTGTTCAACCTGACCATTTACCGTACCGTATCAGTCATGCTATCCACCCGTTCTGACTTGCACAACAAAGCCAGGGTTGTAGATTACCATGTCCACTTGCTGGAAGGCCTGTAACAAGAAATGCTTGGTCACGCGCCCAATACCGGCCCCACAATCTGAAGGACGGAGTCAATCTGGCTTGAGGAGGGCAAACCATAATCTAACAACTACGCAAGCGCCCTTACCGCACGCTAATAGCTTTTCGATGCGCGGCTGGCTCACCAACTTCCCACCGGGACCCTTTTTACCATTCACAAACTCATCAATAAACTTTAAGGAAGCGGAGCAATCGATATCCGTCAGCTTTCCAAAGCCTCCTATTATAATGGAATTGCTAGAATGCGTCAAGACCAATTTTGGTGAGGGCCCCACCGGCATCATCCGTACCTAGCATTCCCTCGATCGAAGGCTCCACCTTGTCCCAGTAACTGGCGGCATCAGTGTACCATGTGGGGCCTCCTACCCCGTCAGCACTGTTGGGCACAATATCTGGCATGGTCGCTTTCCAGTATTTCAGTCAGTACATCAGATCGCACATTGGGGAAATGCGAAGGCTGTCCGAAAACGCGGGCGTTGCTGGCTGAGGTAAGCAATTAATACCCTACCCAGTGCGCGTTATCAATTGTCATAGCAACAGACTCCAACTCGTCCATATATACGAAATCTATCGAGCCTCTCCTAACGGAACGAGCGGAAAATTTCACAAATTACGCGATGACTCATGAAACTTTCAAGATCACTTATGGATATTTTTCACGTTCCCGGCTGTGCCCGATGACCTTCCGCCGAACGTCGCAGCGAAACCACGCACCATCACACGTCGAAAACGACCTGCTCTCTAGCCACTCCCAGCGACGACGACAGGATATCCAGGGCGGAATTTGTAACCGGCAGCAGTAGTAGTCGCAGCAGCCGTCCCTATGTTTGCCAGATCTCTTCGGTCCGCTCGCGCAACGCAGCCGACTATTGGCAGGGTAAGATCTCTTGAATTGTAAGCCATCTCTTTCGCTCCCCCGCGCATCGCTCACGGCCAGGGTTTGCGAATATAGCTATTCTTGCGCAATCTTGGAGCGAGCCGTAATGCCACTACCTTGGTCCTTGTTGAGCACAAGAATAACGCGGTTGCCACCTCAACTTTGAACGCGATCACCGCCGCTTCCAAGCTTGGTGGTCCAGTTACCGCCCTGGTTGCTGGCGCCGCACCGGATGCCGTCGCCCAGTCCGTCGCTCAAATTTCTGGGGTTGCGAAAGTATTAGTCGCTAAGCACGATGCGTACGCTCACAATCTACCGGAAACACTCGCCCCCCTTATCGTCGCTGCCACCAAGGCTGGAAAGTTTTCTCACGTCGTTGCTCCTCACAGCGCGTTTGGAAAGAACGTTGTTCCTCGTGCGGCTGCATTGTTGGACGTCTCCCAGGTTTCCGATGTCATTGCCATTGAAGGTGAAGATACATTCGTGAGACCGATTTATGCTGGTAGGTCGAATTCCGCTTGTAAGCGGATCAATAGCGCAATGTTCACCTTCTCATTCCAGGCAACGCTATTGCAACCGTAAAATCTAGCGATGCTATTAAGGTCGTTACCATCCGGACCACTGCTTTCCCTGCCGCATCAACGGGTGGCTCTGCGTCCACCGAGGCCGCACCGGCCGCGGATACTACCAGTACGTACTGTACAGACACGGAGCACCCTCAGCGACTCACAACTTACGAATTTCCTCAGGTACCACTGAATTTGTTAAGGAAGAGATTTCGAAAAGTGACCGCCCGGAACTCGGTAGCGCAAAAATTGTCATCGGTGGCGGACGGGGTATGAAGAGTGGAGATAACTTCAAGCTGCTATATGATCTTGCTGACAAAATGGGGGCTGCGGGTAAGTTCCGTGCCAGACCCATCAACGTCAGTTGTTGGTCATTGAGCGTTTATCCGCCTTTCTAGTTGGGGCTTCTCGCGCTGCTGTGGATGCTGGTTTCGTCAGCAACGACCTTCAAATTGGCCAAACAGGGAAGATCATTGCCCCTGAACTCTATATTGCCGTCGGTATTTCTGGTGCGATCCAGGTATGTTTGTTGCTGCACCGAATTTCAGGTGGGCTCAGCAACTGAAGGCGAATCGCAACTATAGCACTTGGCTGGAATGAAAGATTCAAAGACGATCGTTGCCATCAACAAGGATGGCGAAGCACCCATTTTCCAGGTTGCTGACTACGGGCTGGTCGCCGACCTGTTCAAGGTGGGTTTCGGTTAAGATGCCCAAGTCATCGGAGAATTCGAGGAGCTAACTGAAAATTATAGGCCGTGCCAGAGATGACAGAGAAACTGTAGACTTTCTATATACGAATCCTGGGTCGTCACTTTGACTTTACCCGGCAACTACTTATGCGCTGGAGCCGATAGTTTCAGTATGCTTTGATCCGTCCATCAGTGCCTTCAACTGGGCAACTCTGCCAAATGATGTTCAATAACGCACGTGACCTGATCACCAAACAGTGCTTGTCCACCCCTACCTGTTTCTCAATGTCTCAATATGTGCAAAAACATCTCCTGCCCCCAAGCCGTTCGTCTCCATGCAATTCTTACAGTTTTAACATTGTGCCGAAATTCACTCAGCTCAACGGTAAGGCCAGTGAGATCATTGCTCAGTCCAATCACCTCGGAGTTGCAATCTCGCCACACCCGGAGATCTTCGTTGAGTTGACGTACCTGAGTTTTGCTCAAGCAAGTCCAGCAAAATATGGTATGCAAAGAATTGGCTGGCACATTGTCTGCATGGACATCAATGGCACGCTTCTCCATGGAGAGGGCACGACGCGCGTGATCAACACCAGATCTTGTTTTCTTGGCGATTTCCCTGGTTCGCACGGCTTGGAGCTGTAGTTGTTCTAGTATGTCGTCGGTTTGCTTGAGGGCATCATCAAAAGTCTCTTCCAATTCCGACAGACTCCGTTGGCCCGCAAGCGTTGACTGCAACGCGCGCTCAATCCGTTCAAATTGGTCAACCATTTCTCTCAAGACGGATTCGGCGTCGCCCTGTTTGCAAAAAGCACCACGTTCAACCTTATTAATGCAGAACTTTCACTGTCAACCCGAAATACCTTTAACTCTATGAGCGCTTCCACTGTTACGTCGAGCGATTCGCCTGCCACTTTCAATCCTTCCGCTACTTGCTGCTTAAGGGTAAAATTCGTGTGGTAAAGAACGGCCCATTGTAAGGAATGCAGACTGGTAGATCGCAGAGCTAATGCTCTGGGCTCTGGCAATCGATTTGTCCGAATTACTAGCTGAGAAGTGTGAACATCGACCACCAGCGGGTGTACGTGCGAGCGCCCTTACCCTCTGTCCTTGGTCCACGGTTTCATATGTTTTCTCCGTTATGGTCCTAATGGCTTCATGAAGGCGCTCTTGTTCTGCAAATACGAGGGCATCGCAGAAGCTGCGACTCACGTAAGCGCCCCCCCAGTCACACCAAGTCTGCTTTACTGGCAGCGGGATCCTCCCACATACGAGAGACCGAAACGCCCCGACATCCTCATCGGCCGGTGGACACTGCGGCATGAACATGGCCGGCGAAATGGTCATGGCGGGCACAAAATACGGAATGATTCGATGCGTGATCGCCCCGATGGTGATCCATATAAGTATGATCAGCACAAAGTAGGGAACAAAGGCACCCATGATGCATTTTAACAGATAGCCCAACGTTTGAAGTGTCCCTATGAACAGGTATGGAATCCATGTTGCCAAGAAAGAATTTAACAGACTCCAGACTGCTTTCCAATGGTTATACGGGAGGTCTTCTGATTCGGTGCGGTGACTATGCGGCGATGGTTGTAGAGTCTGCTTTCCATCTCGTTTGCTCCGATCGTCTTCTGATTCGGTGCGGTGACTATGCGGCGATGGTTGTAGAGTCTGCTTTCGCTCTCGTTTGCTCCGATATCTTGTAGTTGCCATTTCCAAAAGGAAAAACGAACGATGGTGCTCATCGTTCGGATCCTTTCAACGAGGCGCGCCTGAAGCTGACACAACATTTAGACGTTGACCATCCAAGATGAAGAAGACGGCGCTCTCGTTCACAGGTGATACCAGCTTGTTATGGGATTTGTACGCTGTGATCTTCTCTAAGGCACCGAATTGGCAGGTGGAAAAGACTGTACCTTAGTTCTGCACATGCTGGCAGCGGGACGTGAATATGATGTGCAGCTGCTCATCACTTTCGCTCCCGCTCCCAGTAGTACTACAAAGCCATTTGTGAGCCATCCACTTTCACTGATCCAACGTCAAGCAGAGTCTCTGGAAATCCCCCATCGGGTCTTATTTATCGATGGGCCGAAATATATGGACTCTTATGTCACCCAAATGGAAGCATTAAAATCGGAGGGCTTCTTGTATTTGGCGACTGGGGACATATTGGATGTATGCTCTGACTTTCTGGGTCAGGCGTCACGCAATGCGGGCATATCCCTCGTTCGTCCGCTGTGGGGAGTGGACCGTCGGGAGCTTCTGAGGTTGTTGTTCGACGAATACAAATTGTCGTTCATTATTACGTGTGTCAACACTCAAAAGATCCCCAATACCATCGCATCAGCACTGGTAGGCCAAATCATCACCCCGGAACTGTTAGATAGGACTGTCGGTACGCTAGCGGACGTAGACTTGTGTGGAGAATTGGGAGAATATCACACCATGTGCATCAACGGGCCCATGTTCAAGAATAATGTCAATCTTGGCTCCGGCTCTCAGGCGCTCACGGACTGCTCCGCATATCTCTATTACAATCTAGATTAGACATACTACCTGCGATAGAAAAGCTACTTAGGGGGCTGAGGTATCATTTTTGCGAACTGGTTCCAATCCAGACAATGTTTGGCGTAGATTTCCTTGTCATTCACCCCTCTGGAAAATATAATTTAGCTGAAGAGTCACTGCCAGCAACGAATGGGAAATTTACTTTAACACGTAGTCTGCTTCTTCAATGCGCTCGACTATAAGACCGCTTCCACAACCGATGATCAGTGCATCCATATATTTCATTTGTCCACGATGATCTCGTGGAAACGTCGGCGTTATGAAGAAACGCTTGTTTACGAAGGGTTTTTCATTGCGATTTCGGAATCCGTAATTGTCCTCGGGTATCCATTGTCGCCTTGCTCGGAGTCAATATATTTGTCACAAATCAAAGTAGATGCCCCGCTGAACTTACTCTTCAAAAGACTTGATAATCCACTGCGGATCGGTGATTATCCAGCGTGAGCTGAGAGCGGCACCGAACGTTTTCATGGTACGCCCAGACGAGGGTGAGATAACGTGAGCTGCGTGACGGGTGAGCTAAAGGGCACACCGAGAGACATATCGGCAACTTACTTGTTCTTGGGTCCCAAACGTCATTGCCTACAAAGTGCATTTGTTTGCGATGGCTCACAGTTGGCGTAATTCGATATCCGTACCTCTTAATACAACTGCATCGTCGAAATGATCAATGATCTCCTCGATTTTGATCTTCATTCGAATACTGAAGGCTGGGTCCACTCCATCTCTAAAGCCGCTCAGAGCAATGAACTTCTCAACCTTTCTGCCCGACGCTGTTGCGGAGGGTGACGGTTTAGCGAGCAGCTGTGCGGTTGACGGGGTATCACAACTACCCCGAGGGACAATGTTGCCGACAGAACTCTCCGTGAGACGGCGCTTCTTTAGAGGGGTGCTTACCGAACCTGCTGATGTATGTCGTTTGGATGGAGATATTCTGTCCTGTCCACTTCCCTGACTCAACAATTGCGATTCGGGTGGAATTCCGACCGGATGCACAAAGGTACGTTGTGGAGACGAGAAACCCACCACAGACGGCGTGGGCCCTAGGAATTCCGACTCGCGACGTGCGCTCGTTGGGTCCACGAAACCTCCGGCATCTCTAATACCGGCAACCTCGTTTACTGGAAACTCCTTCTCCCGGAGCTGAGAAGGCGGTGAGCTCTGTTGGGATGTCATCTTCTCATATTCCGTCGTGAGCTCCGCTATCTGCTTTTCCAAGCCGCAGATCACCTGCGTCCGTTCGGCCAAATCACAAGTCTGTTGCTCAAGAACACGTTGAATACTCTGAGCCTGCTCCTCACGTTCTGCAATCTTTTTCATCAATTCTGAAACCTGAGCCTCCAAGCTCGCGCGACTGGCAACCATCTCTTCTGATTCCTTTGTTTTAAGTTCTAACTCCCTTGCAACCACGCCCATGTGCCTTTCTTTTTCCGCGATTTGCTCTTGCAAGAGACTTCTGAGTCGCAGAGACTCCTGTTGCAGGGTTCGAATTGCCTCCGTATGTTCAGTATGGATGCGATCTAGCTCTAATAACTTGGCATTAAGGGTGAACTGGAGCTCCTCTTTTTCAGACAGTGCTTTGTCGAGGGCGCTTTTTGTCTCTTCCATCGGTTGTAGGGCCTCTGCTTTCGCCGCGAGGTCAGCCAACAGTTCCTTGTTCTCACTGGTAGCCTTCTCCAGCATCTGCTGCACATTCTGTAGTTCGTCGTAAAGATTTGATTTGGAATTGAGCTCCAGCTGTAACTTTTCTCTTTCCGTCGTAGCACGTTCGAGATGCTGGTTGACCTCTTGTAGTTGGCGCTGCATTTCTGCATTAGCATCTAGCTTTGATTGCAATTCGCCATTCTCCATAGCCGCCAGTCGCAGTAATTCTTGCGTCTCTTGCAACTGTTGGCGGAGAGACTCCTTCGCTTGAACCTCACCAATTAGCCGGACCTTATCACCTGATACCTCTTCAAGAAGACTTCTTGTATCTGCCAGTTCCTTTTGTAACTCCGCTGCAATTTGGCGCTGGGTCTCAAGTTCTTCCTCTACCACAGCTGTGTCACTCAATGATTTCTCACGCAATTGCTCCTGCAATAGCGCTTTGGTCTTGAGTTCCTCATGGAGAGCGTCTTTCTCTGCTGAGGCCTGCTCCAGCAATTCATTCATTTCCCGCAACTTTTTCTGGTACTTCGCCTCCTCAGCAGTCTGTACCTCATCAAGCTTTTTAGATGCAACTTCCAGCTGCTCATTCGCGCGGCTGAGATCGGCGAGACGCGCCTCTGTGTCCGCCACATTCGCAACAGCCTGGCTGAGTTGTTCTCGAAGCGATTCAACAGTATCCATAGATTCTTTGTATTGCACGCTGAGAGCATCGCGCTCACACTCCAACCTGGTGATTACGTGCCGCTTTGCCTCGACTTGCGTATTCAATAGGTCTAATTCTCCTTCCGCGGTGCGAAGGCGCTCCAGTGCCGCATCTCGTTCCGACTCTGTTTTGATGAGAATCGGTCTCAAGGCTTCTAGTTCCTGGTGCGACGAGGATAACTCGTGTGCCTTTGATTGGCATTCGACTGTTCGCTCCGTCAATTTACTGTCAACAGTTTCCAAACGTGCATTTAGTTCCTCGAATGAAAGTTCAAGGGCGCGCAAAGCCTGGGACTTCCGATCGAGTTCTGCTGTCAACTCCCCGGTGCGTTGGCGTTCTTGATCGAGTGCGGTCGATGACTCCTCTATCTGGCGTTGGTGATGCTGGAGCTGAACCAACAGGTTGTCACGTTCAGTTGTGGTATTATTGATCTTTGCTGACAATTCGGAGCTTTTGTCCTCCATCGATAATCGCAGCGTCTCTAACTGCTTTTCTAGCGACTCCGCTTCTTCACTTTTCCGCTCCAGATCCATGGAGAGCGCAGCGACACGCGCTTCAGAAGCGCTAAGTGCACATTGAATCTCCTCCAACTGCCCCGCACTGCGGGAGATATCATCCTCCCTTTCTTTCAATTGTTGCTCGAGTTCAATGTACTTCGCGCGGCAAGCCACCCCCTCCTGTTCAGTAAGGGTCAACCTTTCTGACAAGTTTAGCAGTTCTTGAACCTTGGCATCCCTTTCTGCTATTAGAAGGTCTACTTGCGTCGATAGCTGTACGAGCTCTTCTTGGGCCTGTAAAGACTGCTGAGAAGCTTCCGCTTCCAATCTTTTGATCTCTATAGCTTTGCCCTCATTTTCAGCGCGCATTTCAGCGATGCGTTCATCTGCGCGATGTAGATTCTCGTTCAGGGAGCTCAGTTGCGTTTGGGCTTGATCCCGTGCAGCCTCGGACGCCGCGGCCTTATCTTTTTCCGCATCCAGCGCCTCTCGTGTACATTTTAACTTAGCTTCCATCTCAGCTAAGTTATTGGTCAGTTCCGTCGTCCTACTTGTTGATGTCGCCAGCTCGCCTTCTAACTTCGCTAGCTCAACTGTAAGCGTTTCTATCCGGTCAGATATCGTCCTGTCGGCAGCCTCTAGCAATTCATCCCGATGCACAATTGCCTTTTGAAGATTTCCGCGCAGAGATTCAATGGTGTCCTTTTGTCGATGATTTTCCTCCAATAACTCGGTTTGCCGCGCTGTGGCAGCTGCGAGCTGTGCTTCCGTTTCTGCATGTCGCGTTTTCGCCAATTCGAGCTGCGTCTCGGCGACGTCAATTTTTTCTTTCAGATTGTGCGACGAGGAATGCAGATCGGCCATTTTCGACAGTATGTCATCCCTACTCGCGTTCTGCTTTTCGATCTCTTGACCAAGTTGTGCCTCTTTCATTTTTGCGGCTTCTAATGCTTTGCGGCTATCTTCAGACGCGGTGTTTGTAGACGTGAGCATAGACAGGGCATGGTCACGCTCCGTAGTAACGGCTTCAAGCTGGCTTTTCAATTCTTTTGTCTGTGTCATTTCCAGTTCTAAACGTTGCTGCGCCTTCGTGCGTTGCTCATCACTTTGTGTCATTGCCGTCATTAAGCGGGTAATGTCTTGCGCAAACTGCTCATTTTCTTTCTCAAGTGAGTCAATGGCGCAATCTTTCTGATCTAAGAACACCTCGCGAGCCTCCATCTTGGCCTCTACAGATATCTGCTCAATCTCTGCCGCTTTCATGGCCTTTCGAAGATCTCGATAGGTGTTGAGCTGCGACTTTAAATCTCCAGAAAGTCGAGCAATTTCCTGATTTTTCTCCCTGAGCTGCTCATCTTTGTGGCTCAACTCACTTCTGAGTGCCGAACACTCCTGGTTAGACTTTTCCAAACAGTCTCTGAAAGACAGAATCTTGCTGTCTGCGTCATGCAGAGAAGACTCTAGCACTTTATTTTGCGTCTGCATCAGCTCTAGTTCTTTGCATTTACCGGTGAGCTCGATGAGCCCTGCCTCAAACATTTCCCCTCTAGACGTAAGCTCGCGTTGCTCAATTTGCAGCTTCTCCAACTGATTGACTTTTTCGGACAGCGTTGTTTCCTTTTGCTGGAGTTGAGCACGCAATCCAGCAATCTCACTTTTGTGAGTATCCTCGAGAAGCAGCATGGCGTGTTCCTTTTCGATAAGACGCGTCTTGCTTCGCATGCATTCTTCTTGCAAAGTCGATTGGAGTGTGGCATGAGTCTCCTGCGCACGTCGTAGTTCATCCTCGACGGCCTCTCTGCAGGAACGTTCATTGGATAGCTGGGCCTTTATCGCATCGTACTTCTCCCCCTGGCGAGTAAGCGTCTCCTGTACAACTCTCAAAGTATCCGCCATCGAGGATAAATTTCCTGCTGTGGTCATGCAATCACCTGAAAGCTTGGACAGGACGTCGGCAACCATCATTGCATCTGACGGTTTGAAATCAGCCTTTGCGGGAACAATCGCCGGCTGCGCATCATCTATTGTGCCGTCATCTGGCGGCGGTGATGCAGGCGCATCGCACGAAGAGAGCGACTCGTCTGTGGTCATCATCTCGATCCCTTCTCTCCACCTATCGAGTGATGGCCGCCTGTCGTTGCCTGCCGTTGGGAAAATGCGAGCGAGCAGCGCGACAGTCCAAATCCCGCGTCCGGATATCACGTGACTTATAAAAGCTATATTGATAACAAATCGCATTCGATAACAAAACGTAACACCGTCGCTGGTTGGAGAGTGACAAATGACTGTCGTGCCACGGTTCGGCAAGGTGAGATTGATATTCATGGCACTAGGGAAAACGCTGAAGCTAGTGGGCGTTGCAGTGGCCCTGTATCCGCACCTCTCTTGGGTGGTGCCGGTTGTTTTCGGTGTTGGTTTGCTTGCATCTGCTTTGTTTGTCGGGGGATATTTTCACTATGCGCGTAGACCACCAAGCAACGCCACGGTTTCCGTACAGCCATCCAAGCTTCGTTACCCAATTTCTGATACTCTCGAGACTGCTGTCCAGGCCGAGCGGCTTCCCAGTACGACGCTTGGTCGAGCGGTAGTATCAACGCTTCAACTTTGTTATCTTCGTCAACTACAACCCGCAAACCGACCCAATACTTCCGAGCTATTCGTGTATTCGGAAATGCCATTCCTGAAAGATGAACTCGACAGATGCCTCACGGCATTCAGTGCATATCTTGCAGCGCGCTTCAAAACCCAGCCGAACCTTCTTGGTCGAGTTGCGACCGCTCTTGCAGACGCGCTTTGCGAGCATGTTAAGAGATATAAGGATCATATCAGTAATTCCGATATTGCTTGGGAAGACGCATCACATCTGGATGAGTACAATACGAGTCAGGTAGATCAGGTGGAACGGATGTCAAGGTCCAAGGACCCTGCCGGTTTGGCAGGCGTGCCCGTTACTGGTCGGCTATCATCATCTGGGGTGGATCTTGCTTCTGAAAAGGACACTGCCTTCCTTGGTGAAATGTTCGACATACTTTGGAAAGCATTTGAAGAAGACACGGAAAAATGGTTCAAGAAGCCGGTATTCAGTAGTTCAAGAATATTGAAGTCTCTGATTCGCAGTCGGTCCATACGACACGTACTGCTTCCTATACTCGATCACATGTGCATGCCTGACGCAATTTATTCCTATATTTTGCAAAAGGTGATGTCTATTTGTTATGCTGTCCGCCCTAGTAACAGCTCTGACGAGCTCCATGAAGACAGAGGGGTATCTAGTCATCAAATCGGCGGCATCAACATTTTTCGAAGCACTGGATGATCTATTCGTGCAATTTCCGTCTCCACTGTTGGGATTCGCCAAGCTCACCAAGTTCCGCGCTACCGTTCTGCACAAAGAACGCTATTTCGATATAATGTCTAAGTCAGCCAAGAGGATACATTCTTTGGTTGATGCGAAAGTCGCGTCATTCCAAATTACGAGCGAGTTGTGCAGAGCAAGGGAATTGGCGGGTGAGCTTCTTAGCTTCCTGGACTGGTGGCAATTGCAGCAAAGACTTAATGCTGGAACTCCATTTAGCGCGTGCTACGCAAATGCGGGACATTGAAAGGAGTGATGACATTCGTCGTTATATTAAGCGCTTGGTTTCCTTGCGATCTAAATACGAAAAGCGAGTTGCGACAATAGCAGCCTGCAAGCCATCGGCGGGAACGATGGGTATGCCCAGCCTGCGGCAATTAATTGAGAACGACGACTCGATTGGTCTGTCCTGCTTTTTGGAGTTTCTTGAGCAAAATGATGATGCGGAGGCTATGTATGGAGTCAAATTCTGCGTCGCTGTAAAGGGTTACCGGTGAGCTCCTTTAAGGGTGGAGAAACATGTTACAACCGTCTTACACTTACGTGTCCACGTGTCCACAGGAACCTGATATGGCGCCTATCCGCATTTGAGCATCCCACACTTGGAGAGGCCGTTGGAACAACTAGTCGACTTCAAAAGGAAGCTTCCCGAATTTACCGTGACTTTTTGGCGACCACTGATGGTGAAAAGCCTCCCATTGTCGTTGATGGCGACATTTTGCGAGATATCGAAACCTTGATGAGCGATCTGCATCCACGCGACGATTCCTATCTCTCTCTTTATGCCGCGGAGCAATGTGTGCTGGACGACCTCCAGTCCGCGTTTGTGCGCTTCCAGAGTTCCGAGGCGTTCATTCGCTGGCAACTGGAAACGAACAGTGCTTCTGCTGCTCAAGTTGACGGCACAAGTTTGGTTCTTCGTATTATACTAAACCATTTGAAGGATATCGGTATGGCAATTCCGTGATGCTATTGCATCGTGGCTTTCCTGAAAATTGTTCCATCCACAGTTTACAAAAATATTTGTCCAGGCGCCCAAACGACACCACGTGTGAATCAACAAAACCATGACGGGAGTGGCACCTTGCAGCAACAGAGCCCTGCGCGGACTGACATAATAAGTAGCCCCACTTCTTATCTGGATGTCCAACTGGCCCCCGACGAACTCCTAAACAAAAAGCTGCTTCAAATAGAATGTCTCACCATGCTCTCTAATTCGGCAGATGCGCAATCCGCGGAGAAAGCGCTGTTGCAACACGCAATCACTAGATTACATCATGAACTTGTTGAGCTCGCTACGTCCATTTCTCAGACAGGCTCAAGTCGATCGACCCCAGCTGCGGCCGATCACAATTCCTCCGACTTGGATATGGTAATACCTCGGTCAACTAGTGCACACGAATGGACAAGTGAGGTACATGATGTCCCGTTCGCAAGGTAGTCATTATTCGCTCGCAGTTGGTTTTATCACGTCCTGATCAATCTCACAACCTGTCAAGATCAATGAGGGATGTAGAAGTAGAGCCAACTCCTACACCGAAGATGGGAACACGGCACGGCGTCATGAATATAAACCCTATTAGCCAGGGGACATCAGAATCGCTTGCTGCATCACTCTCCTATGTCATTAACCATATATTCAGTCTTGAAGACAACCACCGTGTAGCGCGCGCCGTTCTTGGCGGGATTTTTGGAAGAAATATCACGCTGGAGGAGTAAGTAACACGCCCGATGTACTAATTTCCATGTATCCATCAACTCATCTACTTCTGCAGAGGAATGGAGGAGAAGCTGCAGAATATTTTCGATGAAGATACCATCATTTGGTGGCTGGAGAAGCTGCAGAGCACGTGGGAAAACGATGACAAAACAAACATACAGGATACGACGAAAACGCCAGGCACGGAGACTGTGCGTGGTCAAGCGGAAAAGAAATTACAACTGGCCGTACCGCATAGCGCCGAACGTTTGCTGAGCCCAGTGGCTATCACTCAGGGTATATCGCGATTTCTCGCAATTTTTCAGCACAGGGATTTAAACAGGCAGTTGGCATACCGAGTCATAGAACTACTTGTCAATCTCGTTGCCAACGAGCTATAAGGTTTCTATTCTTGATGGGCCAGGTGGCATCCGGATCTTAGGCAGGAAGCAGGGAATTTCCAACGGCCTCGACGGATCGTCCGGTACGGGAAAGGTCGGACGTGATTTCCAAAAACGGAAATTGCCAGCTCAAACTAGTAGTAGTTGTCGGCATTTGCGCGCGATGCTTCCACTGATTCGAGAAACCATGCCATGTCTACATATCCGACGAAAAGAAAGGAATTTTGACTTTCGCCCAACCATTTTATCCCGCAAGGTAAACGAGTACTCGCGCGGGTGATGTTTTGCGTTTGGCATTAGCAAAGTCGACCGGAATCGTCCGCCAAATTGCCAAGAAGTTCTACCCGGATTTGACATACCGTAATATTTATTATCACTTAAGATATTGACGTAGACCAGACAATACACTTTCATCCAGAGTTGTTAGCTGCCATATATACATTAACCCCTCGGCGTATGTTTACTTGCGAAGGCCGCACGCGTTTAGTGAGTCTCACTTCGCGGCTGTCAAAACACTGTTCCTTCCAAGATGGAGGACTCGACGAACTATTCCCTACTGGATTCAGCGGATGTCCCTGCCTTAAATTCTCGCACGAAGGAGGTAGCGGTGGATACGCCTCATCCGTTAAATGAAGGGGATTTGTTCGGATCGGCCGAGGCCGATGCGCCTGTGCAGAGTGTGGTCTCCTCTGAACCTTTCGACGCAGAGGGATTAACTGATGATGTGCATTTGGATTCTATCTCATCTTACAATTTAGGAGAGCCTTCCAACAACGATGAGTTAGTTACCCAACCGGCAGCGGAAGGCCTACAAAACGCCGCTTCTTTCTTCGAGCGCACAGATGCAACTTTTTCCACTGACGTTAACACCGGGCCCATCCCGTTTTCATCATCAACCAATGATCAGGCCCTTGATATCTTTGAAAGGACCCAAGACACGTCGAATACTTCATTCAATGGTGTGGATTTACTGACAGGCTCTCCTGTTCAAGCGGATCCGGCACATGCTTCCGTGGCACCAGCACCACCTCCCCTTGGTCAACCGTCCTACGCATCCCCTATTCATAGTGTTCCCGTTGATCTGGCTGCCTTGGATGGACGCTACCGAGCGATCCCCACGAACAGGTGGATTAATTCTAGCTTGTTTCATGATATCCCACCAAGAGATCCGCTTGGAGAGGTGTTCCCAAAGGTGTATTCTCCTACGGATGCGCGGCCGTCACGTACACTTATCCGCCCAGAAGATGTTGCGCACATGAGTGACCCGCTACTTGGGCTGGTAGATGCTGCAAGCTGGCGTGGCGCGGCAGTGTTAGCTAAGCGCAAGCTAATCGAAACTCATCCTGTGCAAGTGAAAGACATTATGAGGCTTTGGCTTTTGCGGCTGACGGCGCTCATAAGACTGAGGCAGTTTGAATTTGCGTACACTGAACTGGAGAGACTTGATGTCGGCAACTATCATAATGTGGAATGGAGGTATGAGACTTATCCCGATGTCTTCCCCGGGATGAGTGGGTGCATGATCACCTTTGAGATAAAAAGTTTGTGGGCAACCATGCCGGGGCGGCATGGAAACCACGGTGAAAGTCTTAACCGACTTTATCAACTTGTCTCTGAGTGCAAGGGCATGGCACGACGATGCCGAGCTGTCAACGGGACTGCTGATGATGAGGCTGAAAGTGTGTGGCTATCCCGAGGTCAAGCGTTACAACTACAAGTGGCCAGCTATTTAGTAGAGCTAAGGGATTACCGAACGGCCGGCGCCATCTTGCATGCTTTATCGCACACCTCGGTGGATCCCGATATCCTTTCTGCTCTGGGCCGCATATTCATGCAAGCTGGAAATGTTTCGATTGCACAAACTATTTTTAAACGCGTTAATGAAGTCCTGGGGAGTGCGGATGCATCCGTACGTCCGGATTTAGTGTTGAGCAATTCGGCATGCATCTTCATGTGCGACGGGGATTGGGAACGTGCTGCCGCGTACCTGACGCAATTGTTGACGTTGAACCCATCCTCTGCTGTCTGCGTTAACAATCTGGCCCTGTGTCAATTGTATAGTGGGAACGTTTCACAAGCGGTCAGCTTCCTCGACAGTAGCATCATTGATGTGCCGAAGAAAGCAGGTGTTGCTGAGCAGATTTTATTCAATCTGTGTAGCCTTTATGATCTAATGGACGTTTCGCATGAGCGCAAGAAGCTATTAGTCACGAATGTGCTGAGTAGATTTGTGGGCGACGATTTTGACCCCAGCTGTCTGAAACTTTAGAAAAAGGTATCGCCCGAGTGATCCCGCCCGATGTTGAGTTTCACAAGTTTTCGTCCTTGTTACATTCTGATCCCTCCACACGCTTGCTGTATTTGGCCACGCCATGTGTTTGCCATGACTCTTGTACTGGCGATAGTTGCGAACTCTCGGTTTTTGTCAACAATCATCTGAAACGAACAGCATCGTAAGCGTTCAACGAGATGTAGTGATTCCATAAAACACGCCTCTGTCAGCATATTCGAAGCATTGATATAGAGATCATCACAAGTTTAGAGACTGTTCTGCGTCGCGTGGAATACGTAAAATACATGGGCCCGAACGCAAACGCGAGAGGAGCTTTTGATTGCGGCAAAATGGGAAGGACATGCACTAAATCATCTCTAAGCTTTTATCACTTTTACGATCCACGTGAATCCCATTGACGTGCCACAGCAGCGGAGTAGATTGAATTCCTGGCTCGCAGTAAACCACTCGGCAATGGTCCTCGATGCTACCTGGGGTGGAAGCGTCTCGCCCAATGGGATTGGTTTTGCATGATTCGAACGTCTAGGAGGATCAATCACCCCAACGCTCGTCATAGTGGCTTTTCACAGGAATCAAGGTCGGCGGAAACAAATCCAAGCTGCCCTGCTTGTTCCCCCTGCCCAGATGTTTATGAAGTCCCTTTTTCAAGGGCAAAATGCGTTGAGAATCGCGCACCAAGCTCTCATGGACAACCATGGAGCTGCGTGCATTGAAACACATGTATATTGACCACTTGTCTATATGAAGCTAAGCTCGTGCGTATTTGGTTGTCCAATCCCGTGCTGCAAATGGAGTGGAACAATTGTCAGTCTCCAAACATCGCGTGATCCATACATATTACTTACCTGTGGCAATCGCGTCTTTCTCGTTCTCCTTCCAATGTTGAGCCACGTCATTCGCCAGTGGGTCTTCCGGGTTTGGGGCCGAGAGCAAGGCTTGTATCGAGAGGAGGACGGTACGAATCTGAAGAGCAGGTGACCACTTGTCTAAAGGCACACGCGGAATTTGAAAGGGAGAAAATAAGTTGAAGTTCATGAGCGAAGAGTTAATGTCAAATATCCGTCAACAACCTTTAAGAATATCAAGACAGATGCGTCCAAGTTTGTCAATGTTCGGGTGATATATTTTTGTCAAGAATCGGACTTTTGGCGGAGCCATTGGATAATCTTCAGGAAGAAACAGCTCCAATTTGAAATCACCACCTAGATAAGGCAAAATGGTCGGGATCAGATCCTTGGTCATGGAGCTCAATTTGCCTTTCGGAAGAGGGTACCTTCGAATGGCGATTGTTGCGGGCCAGCGATGACTACATCGAAGTATCGCAAGTTCTCTTCATGAGGCGTTGCGCTAATGCCTGGCGCAGGTTCGGCCATGAGCCTCTCTGTTTCCTACACGGACGTGCGGTAAGCAAGCAGTAGAACTCAGCGAATATCAACACACCACTAACCTTGATGATTCTCTTTGGTAAAGACATTGCGTTCCCTTGTGGTAGCTCGGTAAACGAAGGTAATTATCTGTTAAGCCTCTGTTTTATAATGTTGGTGCAGGGTCAAATCTGGCGAGTTCGCGACCGATTGACGGGCTTGGTCACGTGATTCCATATCTGGACATAACGGAGGCGAGAAGAAAGCAGAGGCATTTATTATTTATATAGACTGGGCCTCGCTGGGCTCCAGCACCATCCAGAGTAGCCTTAGAGCTATGCACGGTGTTGCAAATAGAATGGATCTTTTGGTTAGCAAGGGGTCTTGGGGTTCAGAGCTCGATATAATGGCTATTCTCTGGAGTGGTTGTGTGCCAATGAACTTCATCATCTCTGTCGTGTTTGTGCTTGATAGCTCACTTGAGATGCGTGTGAACGGTGCATGTCATTGAGCAGTACGATTAGTGCGTAATTGGCTATTATGGCAACTACAACTACCCGACACAATGGGCAATACGGAATCGACACTGCAAATCAAGCGGCTACGGGCTTGATGTCAAACGATGTTACTTGTGTGTGCCTTTTTGCTCATCCCAGCGTGGCCGCAGAGTAGGACTTCGGTAGTCAGTAACGTGGGCAGGTCTCGCATTGACGCGTGCGAATGCTGTCCTTTCTTCCTCCAAGTAGTGCTTCTTCCATGTCATTCACTAAATATTTCATTATTGTCGTCTCATTGCTGATGGGAGTGCATTCATTCCCAAAGCAGTTTCGATTAAACCCTCCAGTGCCAGCGGGGATCGAATCATGCCCCAGTCTGGTCCCAAGAAGCGAACGTCCCACGTCAGTTCATGATTTGCGAATCGGTGAGAAAAAGCCAGGCAGGAGAGACGCATGAATTCAAGGTTTGGTAATCGTGAGCAGATGATTTTAGAGTTGTTGCGGCGCTGGGAGATAGTATTACTGCCGGGTTCGGTGCGAAGGGCATCGTGCGTGGCCAACCCATTTCCAAGGAGCACATGCAAGAAGATCGCGGGGTATGTTGTTTCGTTCAAACGCCAGTCATGTTCACTTCCATATCAAGCTTTTCTACACAGGTCGCGTTCTCCATGGGCGGTGACTGTAACGCTTGGACTTTGGCCAATTTCATACGCTTTTATCAACCTGAGGTTGAAGGTCTCAGTTTTGGTTCGCACTTTGGAGAGTTCTGGTAGGTGATGGGCACGATGCCTCTCGAAAATCAGCTGTTCTAAAACAATTAGCAGTTCTGGTCCTATGTGCGCACCATATCAATACCACTCTTCGGATAATTTGAATGGCGCTCAATCCGGGGCCTTTGTGATGAATCTTTCCCACGAACTGGATTATTTGATCAAAATGATGAAACGAAGCCGCAAGATAGACTTCCAGAACGACTTTAAGGTGGTGACTTAACATACTTTGCATCACACCGTTAAGCCACACTAATCGAGGGCACCGTAGTAGCTACTAACCCTGTTCATAGGCAGTAACGACGCTTGCTTGGGATGCGGCGTGCTTTCTCACTACATGTACCTTTCTCCTGACGCGTACGAGCTACAGATGCGTGGGCTTCTTTTGAGGATCAAAGCAAGCATTCCGAACGTGGTTGTGAACATTTTAACTCAATTCAATGTGTCTCAGGTAATTTTCATTTTGGAGATACAGGACTTGGCGAGACTCTTATTCTGTTTCCAGGTGTATGATCTTACGCATAACGATCCTTATTGCGAAATGGCGCGTAACACTGGACTGGTTTTTGAATGGTAAGACGAACCCTGCGCGCATTCCGAGTTGCAAATGGCTGCTGATCAGAGCCAAAGCACGTGCGCCTTCCTGCCTGAGCCTGTTGGGGCTATAACCAGGCGTCGGATGGACGAGCTTGTCCAAGCTTACAATGAACGCTTGTTTGCCATTGCTGCAGACTTTGGGAAACTTGACAAAAACTTTGCTGTAATCGTCGATCCACTTCTTACGGATGTCGCCATTAAGGACTGGTCCATAGGACTTGTGAGTAACATCGACTGTTTCCATCCGGATGTTAAAGTGCATGAAATTATGGCAAGTGGAATATGGTGGGTAGGAGCGTATCTCATCGCGTCCTGCCATCCATCAATACGCTTACTCACGAGCCCATGTTAGGAGGAACTTGTTTTTGCCGCTTTCACAGAAAAGGCGATTGAACCCGAACGAAGATTATCCTGTATACTGTCCGGGTAATAACTCGAGAGTTGTGACAACATGAGATGGTATCATAAGCCGCCAGGCATAGTGTTGTAAACAGGCGAATATGCGGGTATATGACGAACAAACAGGACGAAAACCATCCAACTCTACGTCTACGTTTGATCTAGGCACCTAGGCTAGTACAGTTCATAGTTAACTACCGGCAGACGATCTCATAGTCATTTGGAACGTCGACCTCTGCCTTTGCCAAGCTAGCCCACAATAAACGCTTTCCCGACAAATCCACGCGTTCACTACCGATGACTCCTTCAGCATGAAACTGCAAATGTGATGTGAGACAATTATATGCAGCGCCATGAAATTGGTACTCATACCATCCAAAAATGACCGTTGTTACAAGCATCCATGCATGGTTCGCAGGGTTGAGTGACATGATATCCAATAATGTTCCCACTAGGAAGGTCAGCATGTGGTGGCTGTCTGAACTTACACTGTAAGACTCACCAGCCTAAGCACGCCGTATCACGAATTTTACACTGGCAATTACGCGTATGATAATCCTCATTGACAAGTTGAACACCATTCGGTGGTATATCGGTGGAAAAGAGTTCAATCTTCAAGTGACGAATGAATCTTCAGCAACAACCAGAACTATTCACCAACAATATTTGTACCCACATTCATATCGGCCAATAGAATCGCTCTCATACCGCGCCGGCACACGTTTGAACTGCAATGTCGGCAGGCCAATTCGCATACAACCTTGGTGCGAAATTGTGGCAGCAAATGGTCGGCTGAATTGGTGGAATTTGTGGAACTGGTAGGCCCATGATGGCTATGTCGGCTAGCAAGATTCCACGAACGTGGTTCTGCCGTGGACAGAGTGTAGCTATATTGCTGTGACCGGCCTAGAAAGAAGCCATCGGTACTAGGATACTTCCAGAGAAATACGTTATTCCGCACCATTTCTAGCGGAAGCTGGCCGCAAATTGGAGGTTGTCTGCGGATTAGGAATCCCATAACCGTGCGTTGGGATCTCGTAGTAAACAGAGTCTGAATACTCGGCATCGACCGCCTGAAATAACTGCTCTCGATGCCGCAGGATGGTGGCAATTGCGGCTGGTATAGCCCTGTAGGACCGCCCGGCTTCCTGTCCTGCGAAAACAGTCAGTCATCTCACATCACGACATGATCGGGTTCTCCTTACCTAATTCTATTTCAATCATTTTCTGCGTTATGAATCCGAACCCGGGCCCGTATGATTAGTGGTTATATACTCTACTCTCACCCGAACACTGTAGCAGGCTTTTCTGGACGCAGGAATCAGTATGACGGCATTGAAGTGCGATGTCGAACACAGCCCAGGTCCAACGGAACAAACACCAAACATTAAGCATCCGAATGAATGAGGGCTTCATCATATCCACCAAAATGCGTGGGTGAAGCATCATTTGGGGGCTGAATAAGAGAAATGTCTCCGATGGTTTAAAAAACTTAATGGCGTTGTTCTATATTTATCACTGGCTGAACCCAACTTCATGGTCTTGGGCAAAGCGCGTCAATTGGTGCCTTACGTAAGTCCGACTATGTGCTTGTGCCATCCACGCGTGAGAAACTGTAAAAGTCGACCCCCCCGCAGCGATGGAACACCGACAAACCATCAACGATGCGCACTCCAAACCGATTCTTTGTCTGGAGTACAATCCGCACCGGCGGGAGATTCTAAGCGCCGGTGAAGATGCTGTGATCAGAGTGTGGGATGAGGGGGGCAAGTTCCTCTCATGCTTGACGGACCACGTTGGATGGGTAACTGGCTTACTATATGTTCGAGAGCATCGCGTGCTATTTAGCGTATCCATTGATGGGATGCTCATTGCATGGGGAACGAATGGAAAGCCCATTCAAAAAGTTGAAACCGGTTCGCCAATATATTCATTGGCGTATAATCCACGGCGCCAACAACTGATGCTTGGGTGTAATAAGCTCGTTCGCATTTATCAGCGCGTCAATAACGAAGATAATCGGGGCGTATCGAAGGATGTCTTGGAAGAGCATTCGGTGACATGCTTGGCGCACGACGATATTGTGAGCTGCGTCGTTTCAGTGGAGGGCCGATTTTACTCTGCGGGCTATGATCAGAAGATTGTCATCTATGACATACCGCACCACGGTAACCTCAAATTACGAGTTTCCAATGTAATCAGCAATGCCCACCACGCCGCCATTTCATGCATGATATACGGGAAGGATGCCGACAACAGCTGGTACAACGTACTTGTCCCGTTCATCGCCTGCTGGAAAACTCATAAAGCACCCAATAGGCTTATTACCGGGTCGTTCGATCGTTCTGTACGCCTGTGGTCTTTGGATGGCAATTTGCTCCAGCGCTTTGAGGGCCTGAGGTGAGATGCGCCTTCCGTGATCGCTTACTCCAGGGTGATCCTTAAATGCAGCTTCCAGTGACACAATAACGTCCCTGTGCTATGTGTTGCCTACACAAACACTTTGGATTGCTGCGAACAGCCATAGCCCTATTGTATATGATCCGCGTAGTGGAGTTAATGTAAGACGCTCGCCACTGCAATACACGTCTTACCGCATTGTTAATTGCAATTAGGTATCGGACTTTGTGCGGTTAGGCGGCGACCAATTTTCAGAGGCGGGGGGAGGAGCCTGCTTCAAGCATCTCGTCTTTGTTCCAGAGGTAAATCAGGTATTGGCGTCTACCAATCGCCGCTGCATCGTGGTATGGAAGCACTCGCCACTTGGAGCTGTCACGCTGCTGCCTGGCCACCAGGACGTTGTTGAATGCTTAGCATACAGTAAGTGTAGCATGTTGGCTCTCCAACTGCTGGGCTTAACACGCCTCTGCACAGCGACCAAAGAACCATTGTTGTTTTTCAGTGGAGGTGACGATGGGGTCATAAGGAAGTGGGAAAGATTGCAACTTAATACTTTCATGTACAGGTGAGTGGTGCGTGAACAGTGTGGGTACTTTGATAGCCACCTGCTCAACGTGGTCTCTTTCAGCCAGGAGATATTGGATATTCCTAAAGAGGAGGTTCAGGAAGAGCCACCGCTAGAAACGACATTTTCCCGCATTCCGGAGGTCCGCCGCCTGCGGCAGGCCGCTTTACACAAGCGTATATCTGCTAAGTTACAGACTTGGCAGCACTTGGAAGACGTGTCTGAGGAAGACGGATTAATGTTGGCAACGGACGCGCTTGCTATGGGCCGAAAGAAAACGGCGACCTTTCGCACGCCTGCTAGTGGGCGTCAAGGAATGTATAGAGGCCTGGTCACGGCAGCTAAGATCAATGGTAAACCAAGGCGTGAAAGGGAGGCAACTTCCAAGCCAGGCGTCGTCGCTATGACGTATTCCGAGGAGCTAGACATGCTCATTGCTGGTTACGAAGACAGCAAAATTCGTATGTGAGACCTTCGCTGTTCCGTGGTATGTGCCAGGGCTAATGATCAATTGCCAGGCGGATATGCTTACAACGAAGAGAATATGAGCTTTCTCCCGGAAACTCCGCCGGAAGAGGGTATCGATGCAGGGTTACTAGCCGATGAAAGCGTAGCAAACCGGGTAGCTGGAATGTCCATGAAGTTCACGCTTGAGGAGCATCACGATGCCGTAACCGGAATAGCATGCTTCAGCCGTGATGGCGCAAGTTGGCTGGTAGGGAAGCCGCATCCAACGGCAATCCTCCAGGTAGCCATAACACTGATATTATCTAGCTCAGCACAGGTTTCGATCGCCGGATTTGTTTATGGACATACAACACGTTGCTGAAGGTTTTTGAATTGCATGACATTTTCAATAATGCGTCAGCTGGATATGGGAAAGAGGAGTTAGCGGCAGATGGCAGCATCCTAGATTTAGAATATAGCGCGGAACGCAATGAGTTTGGCTACGCCTCCGCTGACAAGCTCACCTATATACGCTCTTTCTCACCTAGAGCGAGTGAGATGGTGCTGCGTGCCGTTTTACATGGACATGAAGCCGAAGTGACGCAAGCAAGTACCTTGAAGGCGAAATATTCAACGAGCCATTCGGCGTCTCAACGTGCACTTGCTTTATTTAGGTGAGATGGAATAAAATCTTCAAGCAGTGGGTAACAGGTTCCGAAGACCGCACCGTACGCATTTGGTCCGCCGAAGGCATCCCCTGCTTGCGGATCATCAACAACGTTGGACCCGTTACGGCGCTTTGCATTGACAACATTAACGGTGCAATCATTACTGGATCTCAAGACAAATTTATTCGCGTATTTGATCCGGAACAGCGAGATCAGTTGGTACAGAAGAATATGGGACATGGCGACGAAGTCCGTTCAGTGATACATGTTGCTGCGCGAAATCAGGTAAGCTACTCGTCGCGAGAGTGCCGTTGGCTATGTGAATACTAAGTACCCATAAACAAATGCCAGTATATATCTGCATCTTGGGACAACACCATACGAATATGGAATGGTATGTCGCCAGCAACCACCTTACTCTTTCGCTCATTTTCTCACTGCCTGCACCCAGCTTATTTGAAGAAAGGACAGAAAGGACATCTGCCAGGGGCAACGCAAACAGCACAATCCGTGCCGGTGCCGGTGGATTTAGTCAACGAGCTACCAGAAGCGGATGCTCCCCGCCCGTCCAAGAACAGCGTGTACAGCAAGAATAAAGTTGATCGCGCGGTGGGTTTAGGTTCGGCTAGTGTTGAATAACGTTTTATTTATTATGGCTCCCTCGCAGTATCAACGGGAGGAACTGGAAAAGGATGTTCAGTACACATTTTCCAGCATGGAAGGTGTATTGACAGCGAGCAGTGTGGGTATCTTGTCCAGGTACCTTGTTCCGTAAACAAACTAGACTATGAGCTAATCCTCCGTTGCAATAGGCCAGCAGACGAACGCACGTCCACGCGTAATGCCGATTTACAATTTACAATATCTAACCTTAATTGGGCTATTCATTTTGTGCGGTATAGCAATTCTTTTAACATACACCAGACATAAACTATGTCGACTGTCGACACCGGTGGAGTCCGTACATATCCCTGTTAGGTTGACACTCGCATAGGAAAGGCGTGATTAGCTCAAGTTGCAGTTCGTGCGCTTGCAGTAAACAGATATGTGGGAGCTGGCCTGTCCACAACAGTTTCTTTGCAAACTCGCTCCCACTGCGCTTTTCGTCAAGTATGACGACGATATATTTATTCCTTCCTGATATCATGCGTGTGTTCACGATTTGGCGGTAGAACTGAGGATCCACTGCGTCAGGCTGCACGTCTTGCGAGAACGGTATATGTCCAGCATGGTAGCTGTCGAAACGTAATGGTGTGAGTGACTCGTTCCCATGACTCTTTCCCATGCAGCCAGGTATCAACACTTACGCAGACGGCTTCCTGGTATCAAATGTGGTGGAGAACGGCTCCATTACTCGGTAATCCTCCATAGAAATGCTTGGAAGCAATTCTTTTTGCCGCAACTCAATTGGTAAACGAACCACGTGGGTGTCAAATATATCGTAAAGGTGCTCTACAACGGATGGCGGTGTTACGCGATAAAGCGAATGTGCGTGTACGACACATCGTTCTATATCAATCGCACCCAAATCCGAAAACAGTAGCATAGCCATATTGAAGTCCCTTGGCAGTAAATCATCACGAAGTTGATGAAGAATTGCACAACCAATGAAGAGAAATAAGAAGCGCGGGCCAATGATGATGTTGTCCCACAGCACATATATCTTGTCCAAGGGAAAGATATGGGAGTACATGGTCATAAACCAAGGGAGGGCGAAAAGATGTGGCTCCAGCCCGCACTTTCGCATATGTTCGCTCAAAAGAGGATCGTGGAACGCAATGAGTTGTGAGAACGTGATCATTGTTTCGTGCATGATTGTGGAGTTGTCCTGCACAAAGAACCCTCCAGAAAAGCGACGAAGAAAAGCGCGCATGGTCTCAAGGGCTAATGTCTCGTCCGCGAAGTTAAGACTCAATGGAGCTGCGCAGACAGAGTCCAAACCTTGCCAGTACACGTAACAGTCAGCTTCCATAGCCGCCCAGGATCTCAACAATCGCTTGAGCTTGGAGTGGCCGGTCGGAGAGGATAGGAGCTCATTGTACTGATGACAACGTGGAATATCCAGGGCAAGCTGGCGATCAAGGTTATCATCCACAACTTCATCCATATCTTGAGCGGTTTGTAACTCGTCCCCATCCAAGACAGCCGCCCATACGAGGCCCCGCAGAATCGGAGGTATGTCGGTAACGGCCTCTAACATGATTTCTTCCTTGGTTTCGGGATAATTCCGCAAGAGTTGAATGAACAGCCGTATGCGGTAGTATTGGTACAACACATCCTTCTCCTTTGATATCGTATGTAACTTGACAGAGTCTGGGAGCATTTCAAAGTCGTGCCTACTCGTCCAGTTCGGTGGAGATTTCCAGCTCTCATTCCCGTAAGCAGGTCGCCAACGCACCTTCGGAGCGTGAACAAGCTTCCGAATCACAGGTTCCAGCGGAACCTGAACAAGCAAATCAGATTGCATGTGAGATGTAGCGCTTTTGAAAGGATCTTGGGCTAAACGCACGAGATACGGCAGGCGGTTGATGGACGGCGCAAAGTGTTGAGTGGATTTGTTATACTCATTTTCGATGTTGCCGCCGTCAACCTTCCATAGATGGAACAACTGCGGTAAGGTTAGATCGGTCAATGGGTCTTCCAATATAGAAGCCTGCAAACTTAAATCTGGTGAAGTAGCCGTTTGCAAAAAACGGTGAGCCAGCAGGTCCGCCACTCTCGGCCGTGTAGCGGGATCCGGATTCAAGCAATCTCGTAGAAACTCGGCCAAACTGGGGTCCAAGTCTTCGTCCGTATCGATCATTGAACGTACAACCCAGGGCACTTCTGCTTCAGTTGAGCTATTTCGGCCACTCTCAGCATGTAACAGAAGAGACAGTAGAAACCCATGCATCTCTTGTGGATCCTGGATGACGAGCGCCTGCGCTCCGAAATATAATTCAACGAGGGTCATTCCAAGCATCCAAACATCTGTTTTTTCCTCATCTACTCCAGAAACTCCACGGATGAGTTCTGGGGGCAGAAGTTCAGGCCTGCGTGTGAGCTCTTGGGCATCAATACCGCCTCCGGTTAGAAAGCAAAGGCCATAGTGAGCGAGTCGGATGGATAACTAGTGCTACGAAATTAAACGACGCCCATACTCAATAATGCAAGTATGAGAACTACCGTGGGATGTAACAAAATGTTGGCGGTACAGAGGTTTCCATGATGGATCCCATATGACGACAGATACGAGAGCGCTGATGCGATTTGGTATGTCCACTGACGCAGCTGATGCACATCTCGAACCGCAAGGTCGGCCCTACATGTCGGAAGTTGGTCGGATTATGATTGTTCAAGGTCACGCGAATGCAAAGTGATCCCCTCATACTGCTGGCTAGCGTGAGACTGTAAGGAACTGCTGTGATGCTCTGACACAACGTATAGCTGACCTGTCCGGAAAGACAGAGCATTAGTAGCTAGGAAAAAGATTATACGACAGGCGAGTTAACACCTCTCTGCACCTTTGGCACTCTTTTGAGCTTCCAGGTACTGACACAGGTACGGCGATCCAGCAGAAACGGTCTTCAGGAGCTGGAACCGGCCCACAATTCGCGACGCAGGCCCAGTGCTACCGGGACCATTCGAGTCATGTCGAAGCGAAAGCCCGCGGATAGCAATACTTGTGTGATCGGCCATACTGCGGGTCATGGAGCGATTCTTATGTATCTGTGGGAAGGAGGCAAACTCACAGCGGGGCCGTCGCCAACCTACGACTGTGCCACTGCTGTGCCACCACGCGTGGAGACCATTTTATAATTGCATGATTGATTCGATCATCGAACGGAAGCATGAATAGGTACACTAATACCCGACGCAACGGTCTCGGTCCACATCCACATCCACAATAATAACGAACGGGACCTGGCCCGAGGGAAACAATGGGAGGGCAGCAGTCAGGCAATCAGGTTCGCTGGGCGAGGTTGAATGGGAATTCCCCGCGCGAGGGACGCGTATTACATCATCCACCCTATTCACAACGCGTAGCCCTAACCCCAGCGGGCCCATTCAACGGCGTCCAATCAAAGGTGTCCGAATGGGGCCGTTCAACGCAAGCGCAGCGACTTATAAGCGCCCCCCTCTTCGCTCCCTCGTTCGCCTCCCCGGTCTCCTCTCCCCCCCGCGCGCAGTTTTCCCACTCATATACCTTAGATACCTTTGTGTGCTCTCTCTCTCTCTCTCGCTCGGCGACGATCAGTGACGACGACGACGACGACGGTGAGACTGCCATCGAAAGAGAGGTGAGTGTCTGTGTGTACGGACCGTGTTGTATGAGTAGATGTATGCGATTGGATGCACAGTTTCTCGTGTTTGCTTTGGGTCCTGGCTCGGCCTACTTTCACGGCCTCAACTCCATCGACGACGGTAGCAGTTGAGATCAAGATGATGGGATGGGTTGGCATTTCTTGGATGAGACTGACAGATTTCGAACACGTTTTTTTCGGACACGCTTGATGACTGATATCTCGTTGGAATTGGTAGACTATCTACATATTTCACGCCTCTCATATAATCACACATCAAAATGCGTGAAATCGTTCACCTTCAAACTGGCCAGTGTGGTAACCAGGTGTGTGGTGGCTGTATGGGTTTCGACGAGTTCGAGACTGTAACTGACGTGTTCGACGTGTCTTCGCATTCTAGATTGGTGCCAAGTTCTGGGAAGTCATCTCAGATGAGGTATGCCGTCTTCTCCAATCTTGTCCTTCGATAATGAATCTGACCATTCGTCGCAGCACGGTATCGATCCCACCGGTACCTACCACGGTGACTCGGACCTCCAACTCGAGCGTATCAATGTCTACTACAATGAGGCCACCGGTGGCAAGTACGTTCCTCGCGCGGTTCTCGTTGATTTGGAGCCGGGCACCATGGACTCTGTCCGTGCCGGACCATTCGGTCAACTCTTCCGCCCGGTAAGCCCATGTTACGTGATTGAGACGCGTCTTTGTCCTTGATTTTCAACTGCCGCCCTTCAGGACAACTTTGTCTTCGGCCAGTCTGGTGCCGGTAACAACTGGGCCAAGGGACACTACACTGAGGGTGCCGAGTTAGTCGACTCAGTTTTGGACGTTGTACGGAAGGAGGCCGAATCTTGTGACTGCTTACAAGGTTTCCAAATCACACACTCCTTGGGAGGTGGCACTGGTGCCGGTATGGGTACCCTGTTGATCTCCAAAATTCGTGAAGAATACCCCGACCGGTACGTTGTCTCTTCCTATCAAACTTGAGTGAGTCTGTAACTCACATGTCGGCGTCCACCCTAGTATGATGTGCACGTTTTCCGTCGTGCCTTCTCCTAAGGTCTCCGATACCGTCGTGGAACCATACAACGCCACCCTTTCCGTCCACCAGCTCGTTGAGAACTCGGATGAAACCTTCTGCATTGACAACGAGGCCTTGTACGACATCTGCTTTAGAACTTTGAAACTCACCACTCCTACCTACGGAGACTTGAACCACCTCGTCTCTGCGGTCATGAGCGGTATCACAACGTGCTTGCGTTTCCCTGGTCAGTTGAACGCTGATCTCCGTAAGCTCGCTGTCAACATGGTTCCCTTCCCCCGTCTTCACTTCTTCATGGTTGGTTTTGCTCCTCTCACATCAAGAGGATCCCAGCAATACCGTGCCCTCACTGTGCCGGAATTGACCCAGCAAATGTTCGACGCGAAGAACATGATGGCTGCGTCCGACCCGCGTCACGGCCGTTACTTGACAGTGGCCGCCATGTTCCGTGGTCGTATGTCTATGAAGGAAGTTGACGAGCAGATGCTCAATGTTCAGAACAAGAACTCGTCCTACTTTGTTGAATGGATCCCGAACAATGTCAAGACCGCCGTGTGTGATATCCCACCAAAGGGGCTCAAAATGTCCGTCACTTTCATCGGCAACTCTACCGCTATTCAGGAACTCTTCAAGCGCATCTCTGACCAGTTCACTGCTATGTTCCGTCGTAAGGCTTTCTTGCACTGGTACACTGGTGAGGGTATGGACGAGATGGAGTTCACTGAAGCCGAGTCGAACATGAACGACTTGGTTTCTGAGTACCAACAATATCAGGACGCAACTGCCGAAGAAGAAGGAGGTTTGTGTTTCATTGTACGTTGCGTGCTTTCCATGATTATCTGTATTCACCGGCCGTTTCATCCGCAGAATTTGATGAAGAGGAGGGTGAGGCAGAAGCCGAAGCGTAGACGAACATGCAAGCTACACAAAGATATAGATGGACTGTACTTTAAAGAACAAAGATGGTTGCGCGGAACTCTTTGTTTCTATAACGGAATGATACCTCATATTTCCAAAATTTGTTTTTTAGATGTGTCTATTGGCGTTTCTGTTGTTTATGTTCATATCAAATGCGGTCCTGTCAGGGATGGTACCTCGCCTCGTAAAAGAGATGGCATGGTGACATGTCGCCGCTGTCGGCCCTTCGCCTTCGGCTGGCGAGGAATACCAAGCAAATCCTCGTCACTTTGTGTGAGGCGGTATGGAGGCCCTTTGGCCAGGATCTCTTTTGCGCGCTGCGTGTTGGCAAAGTTGCTTGCGATTTCTTTTTTCAATGTATTGATTTCCCTGCATCGCACGATTAGTTCGATACGTTCGTTGCCGTTAAGAAGTAAATTTGATCAGATGTAACGTACGCAAGTAAGACTGTGTTCTCATGGCATCGTTTCATATTATCTACGTAGCGTTTCTCATCTTCTTTTGCAAGCCGCCGCTCGAGTGTTGCTACCGTCCGTTGTAAATGTTCACGTTGGCTGAGCGGAGCACCGCCGGTCTTGTCTACTTCAATTGAAACTCGTGAAGGTACTTTCGGTCCAAGCGGTGATAACGAGGGGTCGACATATGGGGAGTAGATGTGATTCAATTTCGTTAACCCCACCTAAGCCGTCATTATTAGCAAAAGCCCCCCGATAAAGACCATTTGTGATGCTCAGGCACTTACACGAAGGTCATGTAGCTTCGTACGGACGTCCCACAGTGCCTGCGTCTCCCTTTGTATAGTTCGCACTCGCTCCTGAGCCTCCTGTCGTTCGTCCCGCTGAACTTTAGCTTCGTTCTCAGTCGCTCGAACTTTCATGGACAAGTCGCGGATGGTCATAGTCAGGGCTTCGTGAGCCTCGTGGTATGAGTGCAACTCATCGTCCATCTCCTGCGCTTTGGCTGTTAGTTCTTGCTGGGAAACAAAGCGGATCAAACTACTAACCTTGATTTGGGTGGAGAGACTAATAATATCGCGTTCTCTCGGTTCAACTTGCTTTTTAAGCTCCACAATTTTATAATCCAAGACGAACTTGAATTTCTCCAGCTCTTGATTTTTTTTCTTCAAGTCATAGATGCGCTTCGCTTTATCTTGTATCGTGTCATCTCGTTCTTGTATCTTCAATCACCAAACGTCAAATCACTATCCGCCGCGGTGTAAGCCCACCAAGCTCAGCTTACCTCTCTCCTGAAACCTAGCGCATCTTTCTCCAGGCCTCGTATTATGGATTGGAGCCTTCTTTCTTCGGCAAATCGTTTCGCCATCTCTGCTTTTTGTTCATCCACTTCGCGAGCTAATTGGTCATACTGGGCATGCATCAACGAGTTCTCAGCCTTGATGACGGCGAGTGCCGCGGATTCCTGCTTCAGTTGAGACTCAAAGTTGTAAGATATTTGTAGGACTTCTACATCGGTGTCATTTGAGATGGCGCTAATGGTAGCGGCATGCGATTGTACTGCGTCCGCAGACTCCTTCTTCAACTGTAAACGCGGCTTAGTGAACGGACTCTGAAAATACCAGAAAGTGCTTGAGCGGATGTTGCATACCTTATTCATCAAGTCGGAAAGCCCTTCCAATTTCTTCTGGTAAAAGTTTGTAACCTCATCAACCTTATCCTGGTGAGAAGCTTGTGCACTTCGCATATCATTTTCCCACTGAGTTTTCATCGCTTCACTCCGGCTTTGCAAGGCCGCAAGCTTCTCGATGACATCCTCAAACTTGGCGGTGAAACCTGCTTCGATATCCTATACACCGTATTAAAGGCCATGATTTCACTAATACCTCACGGATAACTGCATACCCTGGATTCGGAATCATTCGACCGGCGTAATTCAGTGATCATTTGCTCAAATCGGCCTGAATTGCTAGCACGCTCCGCTTCAAGAGACGAAACAGCCTGGCAAAGAACCAGATGTCAGAAGCACGACAATGGTCGAGTACCACGGAGCTGTTAAACCTCTTTGAGTCCTGCTGCTTCTGTAGCGAGTTTTTCTTCTACTTCTTTTAGTTTGGATTCATACGCCTGGTCCTTTAAAGCTAATGCACGCTCGTTTGCCGCTTTCACTTCCTGTACAAAATGAGGCGCAAATAAACAAAACCGCGCAAGTGAGTTTCGATGTCCAATAACTGACCTCGACTTTACGCCTTAATTCGTGCTGCAACCTGAATTGATTATTCAGGTCAGTTCTGGCCACCAGGACCTGTGCGTTGCGGATTCGTTAGAATACCATAGAATACCACACTGTACGGGGAGCCCAAACTCTAACCTCATCACTGAACAGCAGATCCTTGTCCCGTTTGACCGCCCTCTGATCTTTTTCTTGCACCTTGTAAACTATTATGCACCCATCTTCGCCGGCGGAGAAGAGATACTGATCATCATAAGCAATGCGTAATCGCGTGATCCCTCGAGAGTGAGAGAAGTATTCAGTGAACTCGTACGGGACATCTTGCTGTAGCGGGAATCGCAGTGCCCGAACGCTCTTGTTTGTTGCTGACACCCAGTAAGTGTTATCAATGGGCACCAGCTATCAACATGGGTGACCAGACTCCCTTACCCGCGAAGCACATCCGGCCATTTCGCGACATCACCACTGCAGAATACAATGTGTCAGCCTGGCGGAATCAACGGTACCGGGTGAGGTACATACAATGTGTCAGAGGCCCCTTGGTGTGCACCTCTCGGGTGACGTGCCCATCCGATATTTCCTAATATTCCATCGGTCAGTTTTAACGCCTGTGCAGGAACCGGCTCAGATGGCACCTTCATAACTCCATCACTGCCGACAACATAGATTAATTTCATATCCGAGGTGTGCACGGCTTGGGTAAAGAGAACCCCGGTAGCTAGTATCTCTGTTTCCCTTTTGGTGGAGCGTAGGTCCCAATCGTACATTGCTCCGTCCATCCCGCATGACAGTAGGTGCGAGTCGTCCGCGGACCAATTTAGTGATCGAACTTTCGCCTTGTGCGCCTTGAGGTGACAAGCAACCTGCAATGTCCACATATGATAAACTATGATTGTAAGTCCGTGCACAACGGCGAAGTACTGTACGGACATCGGTCAATTGCAGGTTTTGGTTTCCGTTTGTGTCCTTCCAAACTTACTTGACCACCATTACTAAAACGGCACTGCCAGAGGGTCAAGTTCCAAATCAGCGCCTTTGAATGTGAAAATGACGAATCCAGACCACCACTTTACCTCTCTGCATCCGCGCACTGACACTTCCCAGAATGGACGGACATCGTCGACTAGGACGTTCATAAGCTTAATGCTTTCGGAGAACCCAACGAGTATGTACAAGCCAGTTGGATGAACTGCAACACTAAATTCGCATGAATATCAAGGAAAATGCAGTCTCACCTATGGACAGACTCACCTCAGCGGTTCCTCTTCGAACACCTTGCGAACTTCACAGGTATTCTCCGAGAAGTTCCATACGCGAACTGACTTGTCCACACCACAGGTTGCCAGAAGTGGTTTCCGGCTTGCAACATCCATCCCAGAGATGGCACCATTGTGGAATGGCTGAATCATGGGGTTGCATTGGATTTTTGCATTCTAAGTAAAAGCGCAGTGAGTGTGTGCTCAGCCGCACAGCTAAAATACCAACAAACCCTAGGGCCTTCTGCATCCAATGGAAGATGATAAAGCTGGCTATTCATGAGACTAATAACAGCTGATTCCTCGGCCGGGCTGACCGATATGCTGCCCACGGCTGCTTCCTCGGTAGAAAACTCCTTTGTCTTTTTCCATGACCCATCTTCTGATTTTTCAAAGAGCATACACGTCCCAGTACTATTACCGACGAGCAAGCTGGTCGGCATGGACTTGATCGACGTGATGGCAGGCTGAATGAAAATGTCGTCATCGGTGTTTATCAACGCATACTGGATCTCGCCAACTTGCTCGCCGGAATCAAATATCAAAAGCTTGCCGTCCTCGGTGCCGCATAATATCGTTGTCTCGGATAAAAAGGTGTTACATAGTAAATTCTAAGCAAATGTGAATAAAACTTTCTCACGTGCGCTGAAAGTGATTATCAGACCTTGTCACTCTTAAGTTGATGCAGGAGCTTCCAGTTTCCTTCCGTATGGCGATATGTTCTCAAAAGAGTATTTCCGCTAATGCACACATGGATGCTAGACGCTTCCAACAGATTCACAGTCATATCGTTTAGTTCAACGTTCCCAATATTTGTGGTTTTCGCAGTGCCACGAAGCTTGGACTTGTCCCAGTCCCATATGTAGAGAGTCCTGGGGCGCCGATTTCAGTTGACACAAGAAACAACAAAAACAACAACAATGGTCACTGCAAGAAGCCATGACCGACTTACCAATCGGGTCCTGCCGATTGCGCAAGAACATATTTCGCGTCCGGGCTGAATGATACAGAGAAGAATTCCTGTCACCAAGGAATTTAAAAGCGGGGACATTGGGAATTGCTCACGTCCTCAAACTACCTTTGCGTCGCTGCTTCCTGGCGTCAATGTTTTCTTTTTACGGCCAGTTTGCAAATCGTACAATAACAGCGATGCTTCCCCTGCCGGTGGCGTGGAAGACGGTACAACACTGCCACTCCACAGATGGCTTCCTCTTCTTAAGCCATCGCTGGTGCCAGGTAGATGAGAGCCTGCTTTCACAGCTACTGCAGCCATAGTTCCGGCCGCGTTGACGGCAAGTGCAGTGATGCCGTCGCCGTCACTAACATTTAGGAAACGCTGTGTCTTCTGCTCACTATTGAAGATGACAAGCTGGGTTCCGGCTGGATATATGATTGTCTGCTCATCAAGAAAGTGAACATTGTCCCGGACTTCTGCAGATAAGCCAAACACATGACTGTAGAGTTTGATATTAGCACTTGCGAGTGCACGCACATGCGAACATTAGGCTTTACCTTTGAAACACGGACGGGATCGCCATCTGAAGAGTAACCAGAAATTATGTTGAGTAGCGAATGTCTATTACTGTCACTGGTCGACTAGTTGACCTGGGCGGGTATTTTTATCGCCTACATCTGCGATCTATCCAAAATTCCCCGACTGCTCTTGACTCGGCGAATTTCCAAGCACTCTCTTCAAAGAAAAAGAAACGCATACTCTGAGACACAACAACCAAGCGGCAGCATTGACGATACCGGCTTCCTTTCCAAATGACAAACGTTTTTCGCGGAGCCCCGTGGAGAACTTTGCTAACCCACCGACTTGATCGCATCAACATCACCAAAAAAATTGAACAGTTTCTATGAATAGAGCTTGACGGAATAACTATACAGCTACGCGTAACGAACCCCACCGCTCACATCGCGTGCAGGAGCTTCCCGAAGCAAAGCGGACCCGCTTTTTCCCACTGAAAGCCTGCAACCACATTATGGATACGCCTTCCATCACAGGTCGGGTGGAGCATCATAAATAAATAGTTTCGCAACAGGTCCTCGCTCATCTTAACTGACGGTGTCTGTACAGTCCTATATCACAGGATTGGTTATAGAATCGACAATAGCCATAACCGCAGGTTTTCTGTTACCGCAAAAGGACGGTGAGGTGACAATCATTGAATACTATGGACTATATCCACCAACCAAGCCCTCAGAGCATTCGGGCGCTCAGTAAGTTGGTTACAGGACCTGCTCCCCTTTTCCGGCACGTGCAACCTACTCAACCGTGATTGGCAGGACGTGCACAACAGCTTTTAGCTGAGGAAGAACAAAAGGACTTGTTGCGCAAAGCTCCGCTTGCCAAAATTGGTGGGATAGTTGTTAGTCGCGGGGACACCCTTCATCAAGGTATGGAGCAGCAAGGTCTTCGCCCGGGATACCACGGAGTTTTCCACACCTCGCCAGACATGACACCTGTGGAGCGAGCTAGAGCATTATATGAACAAGCTATTATGGAGGAGAAGAGTAGGCAACATAGCAGGTTTAGTATCTTGGCCCATCGCCAGCATTAGGTCATGTTAGGTCCTGGTGGGCTGACTGAATGGATAGCCTTGTCAGAGTACGGAGTGTAGCCAGGCCTACTGAGCCTTGCGCTTGATTCCTGAGTTGGGGGGGAATAGCGGTAGCGTTTTACTTAATTACTGTACTGTGTTGATAGTTACTTTTACGTCCAATGTTTAAGTGTTTCGTGATACTTTCTGGGTGATCGGAAGTCCATCGCTTTTCAATCTCGCCCCACACATGCACACCTGTCAGTAGGAGCACTTGCACCAGGACTAAACCTTGTGCATTCCATCACCACACTTGGCAGGAAGCGCTATATTTCGCTGGCTAGCGCTCACTTAGTTTACCGTCATCATCCCCTTTCATATCTCAAGAAAATGACTTCGGAGATTGACACCCTCGCTATCAACACCATCAGGACGCTTGCTCCTGACGTCGTCCAAAAGGCGAATAGTGGTCACCCCGGAGCACCTATGGGATTAGCTCCCGTTGCTCATGTCCTATTCTCAAAGTTCATCACTGCCAACCCGAAAAACCCTCAATGGGTAAGTGATTTTCTGTGCAAACCACCGCTTTCAGTAAATCGCCTGATTTTCAACTCCCGATGGCATAGATCAACAGAGATCGGTTTGTTCTCTCTAACGGCCATGCTTGCGCATTGCTCTACGTGATGCTCCACTTGACCGGCTACGACCTGTCCATGAATGACCTCAAGTCCTTCCGCCAAATTGACAGTAAAACTCCTGGTCATCCGGAGACAGGCCATTCGACTCCTGGAATTGAGGTCACTACTGGTCCATTGGGTCAGGGTATCTCTAACGCCGTTGGTCTTGCGATTGCTGAGGCTCATCTTGCAGCGACTTTTAACAAGCCCGGCTACGATCTGTTCAACAACTACACATACTGCATAACCGGTGATGGATGCTTGCAAGAAGGTGTCGCTGCTGAGGCTGTATCTCTGGCTGGTCACTTGCAGCTCGGTAAACTTATCTGTCTGTATGACGATAACCACATTCAAATTGATGGCGACACAGCCCTTGGATTCACTGAAGACGTGCCAAAGCGCTTCGAGGCATACGGATGGCATGTTATTTCCATCTCAGATGGCGATCACGATGTCGAGGGCATTGCTCGTGCCATCGAGGAAGCTAAAAAGGTTACCAACAAGCCCTCGCTAATCAAGGTGCGCACCACGATCGGCTTCGGATCCAAGAATCAAGGGGAGGAGAAGGTTCACGGCGCACCTCTTGGCGACTCTGACATTATGAACGTGAAATCCAAGTTTGGTTTCAACCCTGAACAGAAATTTCACGTACCGGCCGAGGTGTACGATCACTACAACAAGAATACATTGAAGAAGGGTGAAGATGCCGAATCTGCCTGGAAGAAGCTGTTCGACGCTTATTCCAAAGAGTTCCCCGAACTTGGCGCTGAGCTGACGAGGCGAATCAACAAAGAACTTCCGAAAGGATTTGCAGAGTCGCTCCCCCGCTACACTGCAGCTGATGCTCCCGTTGCTACTCGGAAACTCTCTCAAATTGTATTGGACAAGATTGCTCCCGAGCTCCCTGAGCTTATCGGTGGATCTGCAGATCTTACAGGGTCCAATTTGACCAGATGGAAGGGCGCGGAGGATTTCCAGGCGAAAGAAACTGGGTTTGGTACTTACGCTGGTCGGTACATCCGTTTTGGCGTACGTGAACATGGAATGGCCGCTATCTGCAATGGTATACACGCCTATGGCGCGTCAATCCCCTTCTGTGCCACGTTCTTCAACTTTATCAGCTATGCTCTTGGCGCAGTGCGCCTGAGTGCGTTGTCAAAGCACCAAGTATTGTACATCATGACCCACGATTCTATTGGTCTTGGTGAGGACGGCCCTACTCACCAGCCCATTGAAACATTGGCGGAAATGCGTGCTTTACCCAACATTCTCAACATCCGTCCCGCTGACGGAAATGAGGTTTCTGGAGCTTACCTCGTCGCCTTGGAGAACGTTCACAGGCCATCAACCTTGATCCTTACCAGGCAAAACTTGCCGAACCTTCCTGGTTCATCGGTTGAGGCTGTCCGCAAAGGAGCTTACGTTGTTCACAACGCGGATGGTCAGGCAGATATCTGCTTTGTGGCCACCGGATCCGAAGTTTCCATTGTCATTGAGGCAGCGGATATCTTGATCAAGGAGGGAGTAAAAGCGCGTGTTGTCTCTATGCCTTGTATGGAGTTGTTTGATGAGCAATCTCAAGAATACAAGGAGTCCGTCTTCCCAGAAAGTGTCCCTGTGGTCAGCGTCGAGGCCATGTCGACCTACGGCTGGGCCAAGTACGCGCACGCTTCCATCGGTATTGACACCTTTGGTGCGAGTGGTCCGTACAAGCAACTTTATGAGAAGTTCGGCATCACTCCCGAAGCTATCGCAGAGAAGGCCAAGAAGACGGTGGCTTTCTACAAAGGCCAAAAACCCGAGTACAAGCTTCGCCGTCCTTTCTGAAGCATGTACTAGAAAGTCTCAGATGATTAGGCATTGTTGTTAGCTATTGGTCTTAGCATCGCCGCTGTGTAGTTTCACTTTTGTTGCGAATGTCATATTTGGCGCTTATTTTGTGTTAACGGACGTGCGACGCGACGTAGGGTTTAGCTTTCATTCTTTTTGAAAACACGAAGCATAGACTAAAAAAGTGGCCCACGGCTGTGCACGCTCCCTATAGTGATGGGCAAGATGCCGAATACAAATCAACCACAATCGGAAAACGGAGCGAGCTTGGATATGGCCACTGTGGAGGACGTGGCTGGGCATGTGCCCTTGAACTGGCCAACGCTTGAACCAAAATTGAAGCCGAAAATGGTACGGCAACCTGATACTTTTGTTAAAGATGATGAGGCCTTATACGATATCGTTCTTACGCCTGCTTTGGCTACAGCATCATATCCGTGTTTCTCTTAACCGCAGTGGAAAGAAGGGCAAGACTTTCTGCCTTCGTGCGTTGCTGAAAAAAGTCCGGTTTTACCGGTCCAAGTTGGACGCAGCCGAAGGAGCATCGAAGGATACACCTGCAGAAGTAATGGCGGAACACAAACGACAGCTGAAAAAGTATGAACAGGATCTGGAGGGGATGAAGAACGTCAACATCGGTCGTGTCGTGCACGAAGCTTTCTTAACTACTTTGAGAGCTAGCGAGTTGCACGATAAGGAGCGTTTCGTAGAGTTGTGGCAGAGTTTAAAACCAGATGGGGAGAAAGAATCAAGAGATGAAAAGAAACCCAGCAAAGAAGAAAACCAGCCTCACGCACCGCTACCAGCGACCGAATGGCAAAGGGTTCATAATCGGTTAGCCTCATCAGAAACCGTGATGAACGCTGTCAAAGAAGGCATTGAGGCAATAAAACTTATTCTGGGCGGTAAAAAGGCCCAAAGAGCTAAGGCGCAGGCGGCAAACAAGAAGGCAGTTAAACGGAAAAGGGATGGTAGTGACGATCAGCCAGACAGTGGTGAAAGTTCTGAAAGTGACGATGACAATAAGTCGCGGATACCCAAGTCAATGTTCATGGCCTCTTTAGGCGGAGACGATGAATATAGCGACTTCAGTGTTTCTGACGCGGGACAAAGTGACTATGACGAACCAACCCAAAAAAAAGTAAAAAAGAATCGCATGGGTCAACGTGCCCGAAGAGAGTGAGTGAGATAAGAGTCACAGCGCGGTAACTGCTTGATATCTCATCTCAACCTTATGACTTGTAGGATGGCCGAAAAAGTGTACGGTCGAAAGGCCAAGCATCTCGCTCAGAGGAGGGAACATGATTCTAACAGGACAGACCATGCATATCAACGGGCACCCAGGAGCGCAGCACCGGATGCAAGGCGCCAAACTGCGCGTGATGCGAAGCCTACTGGAATTCCAGAGAGCGCTCATCCGTCTTGGGAAGCGAAACGTAAAGCAAAGGAGGCGCAGGTGGCAGCTTTAACCGCAGCGAAACCAAAGAAGATTGTGTTTGCCGCCGACGACGATTGATAGCCAGCGGCCATGACATGAGTACATGGTTCCGACGGGTGGTCGTCAACATAATAATTCGACCAACCCCGCATTAGCAACATATTAAGTTAATTCCTACTAGTCGGCTGACTCCGATGGCGCATCATCAGGAATTGTTATTGTACCTGAATCTGATACTGCAAAGCGAGCTATCAGTTCGAAACGCGCAAGTGGTCTCCTGCGACAATGTGTTCTCACCGTTAATGATTCCCTTATTCTTTAACACCACCAACACGATTGCCAGGATGATCAATATAACGATCAGCAAGATGAAAACTATAAATATACGATCTGTCGCCATGCGTCTTATTTCATTCGGAGTAAATTGGGATCAGCAGTTTTCATGCGCTGGGAAGGCAGAGTCATAGGTACCTCACAAATACTCGAAACTGGCGCTCTGCGCGCTTGAGGTTACTTTCAATCTGCTCAAGGTTCTCCTGTATACCGGCCATTTGCTGCCCTTGCACGTGTACTTCCTCCTTGATCGCTATTCCCATCTACAGCAACGAGCTATGCCATCAACTATCAAATGCGTACTGGTGCTATGTCAACTCTGTCGGCATACCTCCAGCGTTTCCTCCACCATGCGCTTAGCTCGTGCCGTTGATTGTTGTGTTTGCTCCTGTATTTGTAGCGCCGTACCAGTAATCTCTTTGGTTGTCATATCATCCACCTCTGCGGAAATAGGGCAGTTGAGGTAAGCAGACTGTTTCTCAAATGTACAAGAGCCATCAGAGAAGTCGTCTTACGCTTCTTCTTTAGGTCATCGCGTGAGGCACTTGTCTCTGCCCATTCTACATCTTGCGTCAACTTTGCAATGCGAGCATCGTACGCCTTGGCCTTTTGATCCCACTCCGGCTTCGCGCCGGCAGGTAAATCCCGCATCTCATTTATGATTGAGCGGTGGATCTTCTTGGCACGGGCTAACCGTGCTTTCAGATAGCTACATTTCTGGTATCGTCATTCGGGTCATTATTGAAAGCAGAGAAAATCTAAATCTCACACTGTGTACCTCAATTCTTTCTTGCCCTCGAAGTTTGCCTACTTCTTTCTCGAGGATCTCCTCAACCTTGTCCAGAACTTCTTCAATTTCTTCGGCATAGTCATCAATTTCTAGCAAGAAGCTTCATCAGCATGAATTTTTATATTGTGGCACTTCAATGTCCTGTTACCTGACATTTTACTTCGTTCAGCACTCCAGCGTAAGAAATTAGACTGTTCTTTTCCAGAATATATGTTTTTGGAGTTCGCTCTGGAGGAACAAGGCGCGTAGCGGAGGATTACCAAATCAACGCGCTAGAGAGTCGTTATCAGTAAGTCCATCGTGTAAGAAGCCTCAAAATCAGCAAATGTTACTTGTATTAAATTCATTCTATAACGAAATTACAGAAACCAAAAGTTCCTCTACTAATTCTTCTTCAATAATGAAACGTACCAAGAGGAGCGCTTGACTGGAGAGCCGGCTGACCCTTCTAAGAAATGGTCGAGTTAGTAATTGAAAGTGACAGGCTTCGTTAACTTGCTCTCACCAAGGTCACCAAGGCTGAACGCTGGCAGAACAGTACCCTCATCGTCACCAGCTGCAACGAAGTTACTGCCTCCACCTCTCAGTGGCTTCGCAATCCTGCTAAAAGGTACCCAACTGCCGGCTTGAATGCTTTGTGCTGCAGCAAAATGGCGATTGTAAGGACGTGAAGATTGGCAGGGGTGGAGGAAAAGGGTTACCTTTAGCTTCCTGAACCTTTTCTCTCATGCTTGCAAGCTGAGCCTCAAACTTTTGATTTTGAAGATCCAGCTTCACTTGGGCATCGTTCAGCAGTTGTTCCAGATGAGCTATTCTGTCGTTGCGCGCGGCCAGCTTTCGTTCAGCCACCCCAATCTCTTTCTTTAAAGTGGTGTTTTGTTCAACCAAGTTCTTCTGAACAGCAGTAAGCTGTTCAAAATTCCTTTCAAGGAAAGCCATCTTTTGTTGTGAGGCACGGGAATTGCTAGTCTTTAATATGTTCTCATATTGACTCCGTACTTCGTCCAGAGAGATCTCGAGCTCCACGACCTGAGTTGCCAGCGTGAGCATCGAGCATGATGGTGCCACTACCGCGCACATGCGGCAAATCTCACCTTCTCGCAGCGGTTTTGCAAGTCTCGCATCAACTTCTTTTTGCTGATATCAAAGTCTCGAAGTTGATCAGCCATAAGCTTCCTCAACTTGTCAATTTCCTCGTTGCTCTGTGCATCCTGGCTCGAGGCAGCTGAGGACTTAACCGATTCAATGGCAGACTGCAAGAGCACCCATCCACCTCAAATCAGATTGGCCCATATATACTGGAACGCTGCCGGCTCACCTTCAGCTCATGCGTCAGTTTGGCTTGTTCAGCGAACCTTGCCAGCTCTTCGTCTTTCCGCCCCAGCATGAATTTATAATCTTCCAATTCTTTCTCCTGTACCTCACGACGATCATCGTACTGTTGCTCAAGCCGTGTCTAAATGCGGGGAGAGGGAGTTCAGGTCCCTAATAAGCTCTTAGGCTGAATGGCATTCGCATACCTTCAATTCTTCAAATAAGCCCATCACTTCAGGACGCGCACTGCCGATCTCTTCACGCATTGTTCGTTCTAACAGCTCAACATACTCTCCTTGCAGTCCATTAAGCTTGTTTTCAAGCTCTTGCTTACGATCATGGAAGAATGTCCTCTCCAATTCAAGGCTCTTCGTCTTCGACATCAACTCTTCCAGGAGGCCTTCCTGACGAATTAGTTTTTCCTTGGTGTCAAGAAGCTCGAAGTGTTGCGCCTCGATCTGTGCAGGGTCCGTTGGCGGGGTTAAGTGTTGCCGTTGATAGGCCAACTTGCTCAATGTAGCGCGTATTTGAAGCTCCTTCTCTGCCATCATATCCGATACGTCCAACTCGCCCATCATCAATTTCATACGTTCTGCCTTCCGCCGTTGCCTGTCTTCGTCACTGATGGCCAGGACCGGCTTTGATGATTCAAGTTCAATGATCCGTTTCTAAACAAGCCATGTCAGCGGTAGGAACAATTCCGTTAGCAAACTGCATTCAAGCAAACCTTGAGATTGTCGACTTCCTTGGCCATTTCCGCATTAGCATCTTTCAGGCTGTCAACCGTAATGGTATTGTCTGTATTTTCGAAAGATATCTTCTCAAGCTGTAGGCGGAGGTCGTTCACAGTAGCGTTCAAGTCCTTGTTCTCTTGTGATACTTCCTTTTGACTAGACCGCAGCGCATTGAGTTCATCCAACAGCGAGTCGGCTTCCTTCCTTTTCTCTGCAAGCTCGTGCTCTTTTTGAGCCAGCTCTTCTGAAAGGTCTCCTTCGCGTCGAAGAAATTCTTCCCGTTCATCATCTGCTAATGAAGGACCGGCTGTTCCAGGCCTGGAAATATCTCCGGTCGACGCGGCGACTGCCGTCGCAGGTGCTCCCGTGGCCATGGGGGACACAAAGTTGTCCGCTGTAACCCACTCGCTCTGCGGAACTGTCCCATCTGTTCGCCAAATATTGATCTCCCCTTCTAAAGCGCTGCAGTAATTTTGGAGAGAGACAATCTCCGCCTTCGACTTCTTCAGCAAAAGTTTCAGTTCCGCCGGTGAAAGCTCCACGTTCATGCGCGCCTTATTCTTGATCGTCTTTGCGCGCATTCCAAATCGCAGTGTCGAGAGCGTTTCATCTTCATTGAAGGACGACGGACTAGCATTGATGATGAGAGTTGTGCGGGAATTTCCACCAAGAGACTCTTGCAGAATTCTTGTCAGTTTTGAATCTCTGTATGGAATATGTGTGGACTTATTGTCGGTCAGAGCGTTGATGACATTCCCGAGGGCTGACAGAGACAAATTGATCTTTTTCGCCTCTTCTAAGGTTTGACCAACGGCACCCGTTTTCCCCAGCCTTTCTGACCCTGCAAGGTCGACAAGGTACAGCTTTCCAGCTTTCTGAGTGCCGTCCGTCAAGTTCTTTTGTGTAATTGTGAGGAGAAACACGGAGTGACTTCGTGAGGATTCAGCATTCATCTTAGTCGAGGCAACCATTCTGTTCTTTTGCCCAACGCGCAAGGCCTCATATACTTCATCCACCGAGCCGACGAAGACCTCCAGTAAACCCTTAACATACACGCCTTTGCCCTTCTCTTCTTTCAAAGGCAGATTATCACTGGTGGGATTCAGCAAATCGCGAATTTTCTCCATATAGATCTCCATATATGACACTTTTACAGTGAACTCCATGTGAGGAGGTGAGCTAAAAATGGTAGAAAAAATGCTCTCCACGATGCGCGGGGTGAGACCCTTGAGTTCTTCATCCTGAGTATGACTAGGTGAGCGAGCCATTCATACTACCCTGCGTATTCGCAACAGCGCTTACTTCCAATTGACCCATCATAGTGTGGGTCTTACCGGAACCAGTCTGACCATAAGCAAAGATGGTTCCGTTGTACCCGCGCATTACGTCGTCGATGGTCGCTCGGGCAGAGTAACTGAAAACGAGGTCCTGAGTAGCATTCCAGTCAAAGACACGGTCAAAGTTGAACATTCCCGGATAGTCTTTATTCTGGCGGTCAATGGGAAAGTCAACAAATCGAGCACAACAGATTTCTTCACGGACGCTGGCAAAACTCACATCCATCTGCACCGATGTCATGTCATCGTTGAACGATACCACCGGGGCACCGCCTTCCTGAATTTCCCTTGCATTTTGAGGGCGGAACCGGGCAACGACTCGGATGGTATCTGCGAAGAACACGCTTCAATCAGAACGCACTCATCGTTGGACCACGTTAAAGACCGGACTCACCCTCAGCAGGCAGTCTGGCAGAGGCATCTGCCAGCATGTCGAGGCTCTCTACCACTAGGCGGCCGTGTCAAAGAAGAGTGAATGTCTCTATCTATCGTCTATAACAGTTTGTCCTTGAGCGTTCGCCCGCTGGGCAAATATTTGCCGGTTTCTGAAACGCCAGGACGTCAAGTCGCTGCCAGCCACCGATAAGCGATTTTGAACGAACGCGTTATTTAAAGCTGAGTCCCAACCACACCGACTTGATTAAAAGAAGATCAGTAACAGTAATCTTTCTATGATACTGTGAAATGCTACTACTTTACAAAAACGCCCTGCGTTCATTCAAGCAATCCACCCGAACCATCCCATTACACATATATAATAGACCATCCAAACTAATTGTAGCCTTGAGAGCTGTACATCGTGTTATTGTACTCATAGTAATTCATGCCACTTTGGCGCATGGCGCGCTCCTCTTCTTCACGCTTAGAGCCGCGAATCCAACGATAGATGACGGCTGGCGTGCTGAAACTCCTCGCAGCGGCTCCCGTACAGAATATAAACCACACTATTATGCCAACCTAAAGAACACAAGCCCTTGTTTAGCGACGCTCTCCCCTCATCTAACGAGTTAACTTGTCACTTACCACAGCGCCAGAGTATTCTCTTGCATTTATCTGAGCGTCGTTGGGAGAATAGTGACCGTTCCTGACAGCGCGTATTTGCGGGAAGTTTGACATGGCCATAATCGCCACAAAGCATGCGCCCCATACGACTAGTCGATAACACATAGAAAGGGATATCCGTGGCGACGCACTGTTGCTTCCACTTTTGGAGCCGGTTGAGGAAAGGTTGGAGTGTCCTTGGTTGGCGTGCGATATACGAGAGCGGTATAAAATCAACTTGGTACTAGCATGAACTACGACGGCCAGCCGTTTGAGATATAGGGTTACCCTGCGCGAAGAAACTTTGGTACGTACCCATCATAGCGAAGGCGAGGAGCGTAAGGATTGCATTGTAGGGCAAAACTCCATAGGCGTAGCCTTCTATGGGCATCACATAGGAGCAGTATACTGCATGGCCTTGAAAGCCAACGCCGACCGGTTGCGCACTGTTCTTCACATATACCACCAATGTCGGAATTAACGAAAGGAGAAACGACGCAAATAGAAACCAGACGATGCGCCTTCGTTCCTGATCTCTGAACTTGCCACCTCCGGCAACTGCACGTCATAGTCAGCATTTGTCACTGCCTTTTCAAACGCTAGTGTGGGTTTACATACCAGCAGACCAAACATTGAACGTGATGCAGCAATTGAGGAAGATCCTAAGGAATTGAAGCGCATCAGAGCGATTTTCCAAGGTGATTGTTAAGGTCCATATACTCACAAGACGCTCAGCTCGTACAAGAGCACGAGGGCTTGTGCCCGACACCATTCAGGATCCATCGTCTTAGGATTGCCACCTGTAGCTGCCATGCCTGCGAAGATAGTGACTATTCGACGTGGACAGATATCTTAGTATGCCGCAAACTGGCCCATGCTTGCAAAGGAAAGTTTGACACTCACTGGTGAATAGGCAATACATGAATGCGAAGACGGTGAGGGTCAGATTCTTTTTCACTCGATGGAATATGAGGATAGTTTCCAACGACAAGATCGTTGAGAGGCCGTATAGCACCAGGACGACGATGACGGCGAACTCCATGATGGGCGGACGAGCAGAGCAGAGAGATACCGTAGGAGCGAAGGGAGCAGCGTCGGGTTACCGCTTGCTGGGGAGGCGCACAGCGCCGGACGGAAGGATGAGGACGCAAGATTCGAAAGTAACTCAGAGGCGTAAACGCAGCGGGCGTGTCGAAAGGACACCGTTCTTTAATTTTGGGTGATGCCGCTTTTTTTGATAGAGGTGTCTTGCGACTCTTACGCCTCGGAAAAGGCTCTCTCGGCATACGGCCGGGACTGTGCCGGATGCGATACGTAGTGTATAAGTAGGTGGTGTGGTCGTGGGCTTGACGACGTGACACACGACGACTAAAACATTCAACCCTGGTTGTTGCTTTACTGTACCATTTACTTTGTCCAATCGATGATATTATACTATTTCGTTTTGACTCGGTGCTGCATGCAATTCACTCATATATAAAAGGCGGCCCTTTCTCATCATCTGGATTTCACAGCAGCATTGCTGCAGCAAACTGTCACAGAAACACCCTTCGGACCTTGACCCTATTCCGCTTTAACGCTCTATGAAATCCAACCTATTCGGCCAATCCGATGCCGAGATTTAAATTGTCATTCATGTCTCTCGATAAACTGTTCTGAAACTAGACGAAACAAGGAATGTGAACCAGGAGGTGAAGGTATAACAACGGTATTCCCCACAATGAGCTTGCAGGACACCACCTGCCAGCAGTCCGTTGCGGGCTGTAAAAAAAAAGAATTGCATTTCTCCGACGCGCGCGCTCACGACGGCAACCCCGAGTGTAATCGGTGTAACTGGTGTAACCCCGTAGTTTTACAACAAGGTCACCGACCGAACAAAAACGGCCCTTATTTTGTTTGAACCACGGGTGCGGCTTAATATGACAGATCGAGTGACGCGTTCATTTACTTTCCGTCCGTTTTGGGCATCCCGGTGCTCCGCGGCACGTGGAGGCTCTCACACGCTGCAGCACCAATTTATCCTGACTTGGGAATAATAAACCCTAAAAATGTTAAATTCACACCGGAGGCTGCTCATGTTCCCAATGGTTCACTCATCAGCTACACACAATCACATCAGTGATCAGACTGATTGGGTTGTCACTGATCTTCTTATTAGTTGACTGCTGATCACACTGTCCGTTGAGCCGTGAGTCTTTTCAACGAGATCCTGGACATCTTGAGGGTTTCGCATGTGCAAGATGACCTTGCGATGAACGCCGATTTTAGATTGATGCAGCATGACTTGAGTGGTGCAAGATATGCATCGAAGTCCTGGCTGCTGTTTGCAGCAACACGACCGACTTCGGAGCAAGGACCCCGCCTTCATGCCACTTGAGAAGTAGCTTCATTGTCACGACGCTGGCGATCGAGGTGGACCGCCATTGCTGGCCCATATTTCGACAAACGCCGGACAATAGGGCCAATCAAGCCCTCCTTTTCCAGGGCAAACACGGTTGGTTGTTTCTCTTGTACACCGGCACTTGGAGTGGAGGTTCATGTATCGCGAACAGTTCTTGACGATGTCGCTGACGATGAGTTGCCAAATTGCTTCCGGCGTGTCGGGAATAAAGTCGACATCAGCAATGGATGCCGAGAACTGGACTTGTATAGTTCTTTGTCGCATAGCTAACGAGAACTCGTTAGAACAGCGTGAATACCATGCTTGGTCACTCCATAACTACCATGGTTCCTTGTATCGGTATATTGCCAACCTCACCTTGATTCGGGCTCTGAACCGCTCGCCTTTCAAAGACGATCTCATGCAGATACCTCTCGTCCACATACCCAATTGCTTGGTTGCAGCCGTCACTCTAATGCTCCTTCCCGTCGAGGTCAACGCGCGCATGGATCTAACGCTCACTGCTCTAGTCCATAATGCGTACGCTCCTGCACAGCTGTACGCTGAAATGGAGGATGAGACCAAAGACAAAGCCTAAAAGGACCTCAAATCCCTCCTTGGCAGGATAGTAAACCAACATCAGAGCGCTCAATCCAATCCAGATCAGAAAGCTCTAGAGCGTCCCAATTTTCGGAAAGAATGCGCTTGTGCGGTGCGGATATACGACTTTTCGTACTCGCACAAGCGCACTTTTTCCCATCTTTTGGTCATTCTACCCCGAAAGATTCGGCTGGCAGCAGTGCGGGTACTTACGCGCGTCGCGAGTCATATACCCGCACTAGTACTCTTACCATGCCATGAAGTGTGTTCAACAACCACCGCGCGGTGTATATAAAGGAAAAAACAAAAGCAGGAAACTGCTACGTTCACTTAAAAGACCTTATAGGTTTACCTTTGCCAGCGCACGTAGCTCCTGTAACGTACCTATATATTTAGGTGTAGGATTGCCGGTATGATTCAAGTACTTCTTGGGCGCTTGATTTTGAGAAAGCAAGAGACAAACAGTCAGAGATACTTATGATTGGGTTGCCACTGATCATATTAGTTGACTGCTGATTACACGGTGCGCATGCACTTCTCTAAAATCCCTTTCTAAAACCCCGCAACCGCAGAAACGGAACCAAGTCGCGAGGGCTCTTGAGCCCCTTGAGGCTGCGTCAAACTATTAACTTGTGTCGGTGGCAGTGCGTCACTGCCGACTGGGGTGTCGAATATTTCAAAGCGATTCCAGTCATCGCCCAAGTTGCTATTAGTGCTCATCACCCGGCCGTGATCTTGACTCAAAAGACCGCGCGGAACTCCGCCTCTGCTAGCTTGCCACTGACGTCCACTGGTCGTGATATACGCATTGCTCCCACCAGCCATAGCAGGGTAACTCATCTGCCGTGATAACGCGTCACCCAGTTCGTTTTCGTCTTTGGTCCTCGTTTCTCGAATCTCGAAAGGTTGTGGCAACGCCTCCTGTGTGGGCTTGTCCCCGATTTCTGCAGACAAGTTCGGACTTGTCCGGCCAGATTGAGCGTCTGCTGTTACATAGCTATTGATCGATGTCTGTCTTTCAAACATTTTTCTGTTTAGCTCATTCACATTGCTCTGTAGTCGGTTCAGATCCTCATTCTTTTGCATGTGCGCAGTCCGGTAAATCTTCACCTCATTTTGAAGAGCCTGCAAATGGTCTCCAAGTGATTGTTGCTTTAACAGCAGAGTCTGGTTCTCCTGATCTTTC